>VXBC01003472.1:0-32147 GCA_013399945.1 Ploceus nigricollis | reverse complement strand
ATTAAGTAC
Organism: Ploceus nigricollis; assembly: GCA_013399945.1. Lineage (NCBI taxonomy): Eukaryota > Metazoa > Chordata > Aves > Passeriformes > Ploceidae > Ploceus > Ploceus nigricollis. The sequence goes on along the minus strand of VXBC01003472.1, from coordinate 32,138 downwards.
TCCTCGCTGTATTAAACCCCAGTAGAACACACACAGCATCACTGTGCAGGGTATTAATGAGATACCTTGTTTTCCTTTCCCTGTTTTGGATCACCTAATCCATTATATGGATGTGTTTCATCATGTTTCTTTAGAAGTTCAGAGCTCCTCTGTAAGTGGCAGTTTGCATTAAGGGGTCAGTCATTGTGTCCCAGGGAGCCCTGGGGTGTTGAGGGGACACAGAGCAGTGCCCAAAGAAGCCAGGGCTCTGTCACTTGTGGTTCCCATAAGCTGCAATGTTGTTGAATTGTATATTTTTATGGAACAACTAATGTTTAAAGTACTGAGACTGAAATCACTAGATAGACCAATTGTGGATGTATTTTAATTTGATTGTTAATTAGTAGAGATATGTTTTAGAGCCATATATAAATATATATATATATATATATTACAGAAAGATGTGGATACAAGATAGGAATGGTTATTTTACAAACTGTATCCCTTGTATTACTGAACAAGAGGGATGTTTTGTTACTCTAATGAAATATTTACTGCAGCTAGAACTGCTAAATGGAGTATCATTTTCATTCTGAATTGTAGCATTTGGTTCTGGTTTGTCAACTACTACAAAATGTGGAGAGTTGTATCTGGGCATATAAATAGTACGTGTAGATTTTGATAAATGATAAATATAAAATGTTTTTATATTACAGTAACAAAAAAAATCAGTAATAGCCAACTAATTAATAGTCATCTTTGATACTATGACAACCCTTCAATAATAAGGAAAGGGTCGATTAAAATACTCCAAGAAACTTGATCTCTGTTACTACTCTACTCTGTAAGCACAGAGCAGAGTGTGGGTGTAGGAAAATCAAGCAGCCCTAGATCAACAAGAGATTTCTACCCCTGATTGTAACACCCATGCTTATCCACACCTAGCACCAAAGGCATGCCTGCTGTTATCTATGAAATCTCTGCTTTGCCAAGTAATACTGGAATTGACATGGTCTTAACTCTGCTGAGCTGCTGAATGCTCTGCTGTGTGCAGAATACACTGAGATAAACAACGTGGGTGGGGGTGCAGCAAGAGCTGATCTGGAGTTTGGGGATACCATTACTGTCTGGAGCTCGAAGGTTTAGAGTTAAAATCGGCGAGTCTCAATCTGACTTTAATGGACTGGTCAAATTATAAAGAGGGATGATGAAGTTTGTTGAAAACAAAGCTTTTTAAGAGGAAAAGATGTCACTCTTTTCACGTGGAAATTTTGCAGATATTTCCAGGGAGAAGATTAGCATTGGGAGAGGAGGAGAGAGTTGAGAAAGGCAGTTAGGAACCAAAATGTAATAAAAACAGTGCACAGAGGAACTGTGAATCCAGTCCTAAGGAGAAATCAAAAGCAGGGACTCACCTGGCTCTGGAGAATGCAATAGTGTTTATATATTGTCTGATTAGATACAGTAAAGGAAAGGAGTGAAAGGGTGGAACTGAGGTCTTCCTGAATTGATGTGTTTCAGTTGCTGACAATAAACATGTTTATTAAATTTACTGCCAGTGGGAAAGACTAGAGGAGCAGACCATCTAAATATATATGTGTATTATTGTGTTTCTAGTTTTCTTCCTAGAAGCTGTTTTGCTTTTAGGAACCTCAGGAGGTCAAAACTCACTATTTACTTCTCCAGCTCATAAAGTTGGCTTAAAACATAATGAGATTAAAAAAAAAAAAAATAAAGACTTTTTACTGCTTTTTATTTGCCTTATTTTTGAGCCTTTAGGTCTAACTATATGTTGAGGAACATTCATTAAATAAAAGCTGTGAAAACATCTTGGGCTTATGATTTCAGGAATCAGAGAGGCAGCTGCATGGCTTGGAACGTGACTTTATTTAGCATAATGATTTCCCGAAGTTGATCATTTGTATATACTTATGGGAGTTCCAATGAACTTTGAAGAGCTGTGTCTCTTAGTTTTGATTTATATTATATGTATCTTCTGTTCATACAGAACATTTAACAGTTCCTTGAAATGGTACTGCTCTAAGAGGCCTCCATGGTCATTCACAGCTAGCTAGAGCCACCAGTTCTCCTAAAAACCAGGCCATTTTACTTCAGGAAATGAGGCATTTTTGAAACCTGCTCTTTATCTGAAATCCTAATTGTGATGTGAAGTGCTATGATGAGCTCTCACATTATCCTCTTCTTGCAAGGAGCCTGCACTATTAATTAAGTGAATGATTCTATATATAGTTCTGATTCCACTAAAATTAAGAAGCAAAGAGTTCCTTTCAAAGTTTAATGAAGTCTTTTGAATATAATTAGATGTGTTCCCTCAGATAAGGGCTGCTTGACCAGTTGGTTCACTCCTTTAATCTTGTCCTGTTATCCTTAACTCCAGTGTGTGGCATAGCTTTGCTGAAAAGCTGGATGACCATTCTAAAGAGTGCCACTACCTCCTTCTCACAGGGGAAAAGATCAAGCAGTAATGCAGCACCACAAATACCTTATTGCAGTAACTCTGACAAAATCTTCAGTTTAGTCACCAGTTACATTACAACTGTCTTGTGAGTCAAGGCGAGCAGCAAAAGATTTCTGTGTCACTTCCTGTGCTTTAACTCTGTTTGGAGAAATCTGGAATGTGGTTGGTGATGTGGTGTTGGTGTGCACTGATGAGCTAAAACATTGGGTGGGTGAGACCCAATGTTGTTGGAGCACTTCAGAAAATATTTACTAAGATTTAACACAAAGTTATCAAATATGTCATTGTATAAAAGTAACCTGATTGTGGATGTTGTACCTTAGTGTCCTTTATGTGCTTGGTAGTGCTTAGGCTCTGCTGTCACTAATTATGGAATGAGCAAGTGGGGGCAGACAGCTGGAGAAATGTTTGAAGCCAGGGTGCTTGTCACAGTTAAATCCTGCCTCAAGGTGTGCAATATCAGCATAGGACTAATTTATTCTCTTGGCAATCTAATTTTCTGTATAAGTTCTGCCTTTTCAGGGTGGGTGCTTTTGGGTTACTAAATGTTTATCAATGCTAACATCTTTTAAAAATGTATCCTTATCTTTATTGTATGAAGATAACATTAACTAGCCAGGGGGAGAGGGACATGAGGGAATGATTGTGTTCTTTTATTTCTCCCAAGATTCAAGCAGAAGCTGTTTAAAATGTATTCCTAGCTCTTGCTGTTGCAGCGAGAACTTTTGGCCTCTTAAAATTATATTTGGATGTGTAATTAAATTTGGTATAGATACAATATTTTCCTGAAGTTTGCAAATTGTCCTTCCAGAACTTTGATGCAGATTATATGATATAGCTATTAAACATGGCTTATCTTTTGAATGGAAAGCAAAGATTAATGACTCAAACTAAAATGATGCATTAGATGTGTATGATGAGATGCAGTCTTGCAGTGATGTAGGAATTGGAACCAGAGAAGATGAAAATGTTAAAATGAGATTAATAGAGCCACATGCTGAAATAAAAAGAAAAAAAACCAAAAAAAACCTACCAGTTCTGTACCAGGGAAAGAAAATAAATGCTTGAAATAAATGTTTATCTTGTACATATTAAATACACATATAATATGTTCTTCAGAACTGTCTGTCTCTCAGTTGTAGTCTTACTTTGGAGTAAGCCTACCTGCAGATTTGACAAAACAAAAACTTCCTGGGAAGGGAAGAAACTCTGCAGAGCCTGTTCTGTATTTGTATATATACTCACTTCTAAAAGTTCCAGAGAAATTTTAGAAGTGAGTGTATATATAAATAAATTTTATTGGTAAATTTTAACAGATCTTAACCGGTTGCCAGGTGTTGTGTGTGGAAGGAATTTCTCCCCAGTCAGCTTGGTAATGACCTGTTGGCTTTTATTTTGCTCTCCTATACAGAATATGTTTCAGTCCACTTGCTAGGATCACCTGGGCATTTTGATCAGCAGATTTCTGTCCTTATGGATAATGGAGGAAGGATGATCCCACCTGGGGGCTCTGCCTTGTGCTGTGACAGGAGCACTGGGAGCCGGCTCAGGAGACAGGGCCCAGCTCCACTGTGTATGAACAGAACCATGTCCTGGCCCAAACATCACTTGAGAGGTGCTGGGAGAGGCTTTTTTGTACTGACTACACCATCTGAGCAGCTGTTGCTCTTATGGAAGTTAATTCTTTAAAGATAATGTGATTTCTTCCTCTCCATGAGCAATGTATTGGTTATACAAATGTTTGTATAACCCACCAATATAGAAGATACTTTGTCTTACACATGAAGTATTTGGTTATCGAGTTGTGTGCTCTGCTCAGGTGAAAGGGTGCTATGGCTAGTTTGGTTTTGTTTAAGGAAAATTTACAGGAAAATAAGCAGTTCTTTTATCTTTGTTTTCATGTATAACTGACCCTTCTGGCAGGCCTATTTTGAATGGAAAAGCTGGATTAATTTCTAAATTAGTTGAAAGTGATATAAATTAAATTGGTCTAATGAAGTAAATTCATACTGTAGATACAAATTAGGATATTTTAATCCCTAGGTAAATCAGGTTGTAGACAGGACTTCTGTCTCCCAGGAAGAAGTTACTATGATCTGTCATCATCTCTCTGTGGGTGCTTCCTAAAGGAGCTGTTCACATGAATATTCTCTCAAACTCAAATGTGTAGGTTTAAGCTGTTGAAATCGGTGGGCTGATTTAGCTCATTAGTTTCTTGACTGCATTAGGTGAATCTGAGAGCACTTTCACCAGCAGAATCTGCCAGAAGGTTGGTTGAGTGCCCTGTTCACTGGAAAACATTGTCAAGTAGATGACTATTACAAATTCCACCAAATTACCTAGGTTGGAAGAGGGTATCTATCTGCAAACTTTCCTTTAGTTCCCACTTCTCTTGGTAATTTTGATGTTTTATAGATTTATAGTATGTTTTTTTTCAAAATGGGAGTCTTTTTAATGAGCATTTCCTTAAGTTGTCTTGAACATGGTTACCTGTGAAGGGCCTAATTCATAAGTAATATATAATGGGATGTGATATAAGTGGTATGACTGAGGGAACACCAAAAAAAAAGGCTGTAATGGTAGTAAAGGTGGTAAGTTTTGAAATATTTTTAAGTTGTTGGCACAGAGGTAAGTGGTGTGGGATAGTACTGGCATGGTTTAATAAATATTTTTTTTTCACCTGAGGATTGAGACCCATTTTAGGGTTGTGGAGAGATCAGCAATTTGGTTCCATTAAGATGTGGGAGTGAGTAAATACTTGCAGACAGTAATTACAGTCTGGTTCTGTTCCCCTATGGAGGAGAAATGGAAGTGGTGATGTCAGGGGAGGAGGACAGCCAGAGGGAATGGAAGGGTGGCAGGAAGACAGATGAGGCAAAAGGGGCTGCATTTCAAAAATGTTTGAAAAACTGTCATAAGTGCTTAGACAAAGTTTAATGTAAGATTGCAGTAGAGGAAAAACCAGCACAGAATAGCTGAGTGATTGATGACTCACTCAAGATTCAGTTAGGAAAAAAATAATCTTTATATAAACTGTATAGCACTTAAGATCCTCTGATACTGTACTGCTTCAGGTACAGAGGAAACACTGTGCAGGGTTCCAGTTTGGGATGAGACTGCTCTGAAAACTTGGTCACTGCTGGCAGTTCATTTGTGGTCAAACCCTACTGGCCCAAATCATCATGGTGTTCATGTATTCCTGTTCCAGAAAGCTGGATGTGGCTAGAAGGGTGTGTTGGCCATCTGCACACTCTGCTCTGAATGCAGCTTTTGCCTGATGGTTTCTTCTCAAGAAGAACTTCATAAAACCTGCAATAGATGAACTGGTGACTCACAGTTCAGCACACACTGTGCCTATCTCACAAACAATAGGGTTCCTTGGTCTGGGTTAGGTTTTAGGTCAATATCATTCACTACTCTTAATAAATAGCCTACAATGAGATTTCTCCTGACAGGGTGATGATAGAACATGTGTAATACTCTGAAACATTCTTAAAAATACCTGCATACTAAGTGTGAGGGCATTGGACAAAGAATAAGAAAAAATACCTGTTGAAAAGGATTACAAACAAAGCAGAAATAATGGGTAAAATGTTGAGGGTGTCTCCATTTTACAAGTGAAGTTATGAAGCTTGCAGAGCTTGTTTAGAAATACACAGAACGCTGAGAGTCCTGTTGAGAACCAAATCAAGCTTGAGATCCAGCTTCTTTATCTGAGACATTGTGGAACCAGGCCATGATATATTCCCAGATTGCTTCAGAAAGCCACACCAAAGCTTTTTTTCTACAGGATACAACCTTTTTCCTGTCTGGTGTAGTGGTGGTATTAAAGCACATTAGAATTAATCATAAGTTTAAATGCTTCACCACTTAATCCCAGTGAGTGTCACCTCCAGGATGTGGGTTTTTGAATCTCACGTTTTCTTGCAGTGACTTTCAGAGAGCTGCCCTCAAGGTTTGTTGTCAAAAAGGCTGAAGGATTCCTGTGGTGCATCATGGAATCAAATGTACAGACTGCTACACTTCGTGTGGATGCTTTTTTCAGAAATTCTTCACAAAACCTCACTGAGGGTATCACAGCTTCAGGAATGTGTAACAGGGAAGGCAAAGGTGGCAGTTTGCCATGGTAGTTTTGTGACATGAGAGATGGGGGACTCCAGGGAGGAGGAGGAGGCTGACTCATAAGCTGTTGGCATCACTGAAACATGTGAAATCCTGCTGCACAGTTTTGGAATTTGGGGTGTCTCTGCCTTTCCTGAATCCTAACAGAGATTGCTGCTGACTCATGCCTTTTAGTGGAGAGATGGCTTTTATCCGCCTTGGGGAAAACAGGAGTTTACTCTTCCTGCATAAATTACATGTGGTTTTTTTCAGTGGAAAGATTTCCTATTTGGTTATCTTTAAAACTTGAAAAAAAAATTAAAAATCAAAGAGCCTGTTTGCGCTTAGAGAAGACAAGTGGGTTGACTTGTAAGTGGATATTCTCATTTGGACTAGTTTAAATCTAGCTTAAGCTTCCAAGGTCTACAAGTGTCACTGCCTCTTGAAATTAAACGCCCTAGGACTTTAATTGATTTGTCCAAGATCAAGTATTTTAGTCCAGACTTGCATCTCAGGTATATTTCTCATTTCAGGCTCAGTAAAGAGTTTCTTTAAATACAGTTTATAAATGGTGGGATAGTTTCACTGTGTAATGTGTTATAATTTGTGCTCTGGCACAGGTAATGCAAAATCCTGGATCTGTTTCTTCCACAGGTTACGTAGAATTCTAATACATGACAGTTTGTGTAAAGGAGTAATGTGTGAACTAAATCTAAAAAGACCACCCAAACACAAGAAAACCTCAACAAGAGCTGTTCATTTTCAAAGCTGCAGGAAACAGAGATGGAAACAATATCTTACTGCTTGTACTCTCCTCCAGTGCCTTTTTAAAATTATTAATGGATTCTAGAAGTAAAAGACAATTTTACTGCACAATGTATAACCCAATTCTGCTTCTTCATATAAACATTCCAAGAGATTTTTTTATACTGGCTAAATTTACCAAGAATAGCAATAGATATGGTCAAACACATTTCTTTAACAAAATTATTGTTCTGGTTTGTATTTCAATAATTTTTTTTTGTGCCCACACCCCTGTCTCTGAAATTTTGAAGTTTTTATAATTATGAGAGGTGTTGCCAGTATTCTGCAACCTCCCCACACCATTAATGCAGATACAGAATTTGTGGATGCTGTAAAATCACACTGACTTTAATGAAAATGTCAGTGTGGGCCCATGCTGTGTTTTTTGTTCAGAACAACAATAGTCTATACAGAAGCTATGGGACAGTCCTTAGATCTTTTTAGCTTCTTAATGGCCGAATAATTTCCCATATCTTCATCTATGCACCTGTCCAGAGAAGAACTTAAACTGGTTTATAACTTCAAACAATCAAGTGGTCTGGAGAGGATTTTCATGCTCTCAATTTCATGTGTAATTAAGATGAAGTTAGCCTTAGGTTGGGTTCTTTGAAAATGTCCTTTAAGGAGAACAATAACCTGAGTGAACAGTAAAATAATCAACATTGTTATGACAATAAGTCAGCATGTAACTGCTGTAAAGCATTGTGGAGTTCTTGCCTTGCATCTGATGTTTTAAAAGCAAGAAACAAATACTTAAAATCTCTCACTGTGGATACAGTGGAAGTGAAAGAAAAATCCTTCAGACTTTTTCCAATGATTTTACAATGTTTGATAGAAGGAGAAAATGGGGGACAAGGTGGAGGGGAGTATAATTTGAAGGTATTTGGCTTTGGTTTGTCATTTTCTGCATGGTGTCTGCATGAGACACCTGAGACAGTTCTTCTGCATTCCATCTGCAATATCAAATGCCCAAAAGGGTTTTTATTCTCACCTTTAAAAGCAAACTCTGTCTTGATGTCTCTCATTCACAAAGACAGATGAAAATAGCTAAAGGGCAGTGAGCTTGCTTTGGGTGATATACAGGGGAACCTGCTGTCAGTAATTATTACTTCAAATAATAATAGAAAAGGTAAAGCAGTCAACTTTGGATGTGAACAAGTACTGAATATTTACATCTGCTGGCTAAAGATAATTGGAACTGTGGGTCTCTGCCCATGAATTGGGACAATTTGTGCTTGGAATAAATTTAGTACCAAATCTCTCATTGACTTCAATTATGTAGAATGAAAGTCTAAAATGGCAAGTAGCCATGAACTAGGTTCAAAAAGGGAGATTATATTAGGAATGTAGTATGCAAATAAAGAAAGTGAGATGGCCTTGTAGTTGTTCTTCCTGAATTTAGATAATTGTGCAAAAACTCCAAAAATAACGGTGCAGATTGAGTCCTTTGGGTGTTTCTTAGCCCTTTCCTCTGGTTTTGTAATGAATAGGAGGAAAAACTGTTTGCCTATGAAGTGTTTAATGAACAGGTTCTGGTTCATTTGGTACTGAAATCCTTTGAAGTGATAGAGTGCTCTACACATGATAAACAGCAATTGAATCATCCTGCTCTGTGTTTTTAAAATGTTTTAGTTCCTGTAAAGGGATCTGACCCTGCTCGTGACATCTTGGATTTGGTCAATATATTGTTCTGTTACAAAACCTGAAAGACACTTCCTCCCCCTCCAAATATGACTTTGATCTTCAAATTTTAAATACAAATTTGTCTTTTTTCTTTTTTTTCAGAGCTAATGGTACTATCCAACATATTTTGGATGGTTTTATAAATAAAAATTGAACACATTATTTTAAATAGTCTTTGTTAAGGCACAAGTTTCTGCTTACATTAGCAGATGGGTTGGAGTAAAGAATCATTTCAATCTGAAGGTTAAGCTCGATATCAGGGTTTAAAAAACTATGAAAAACTAGTCAATGAAAGAAAAGTAAATCAAAAGTATTGCAATGATCCAGTAGTTGTTCTGGATCTGAATACAGACCAATTAAAGTGATATTATGCATGTTGACTCCATTTTGATCAAGTCCGGTCACTGAAATAATCTGGGATGTTATGATTTATTAGTACTTCTCCACCTATATTTTTGATGTATCTAAAGGCAGTGAATTTCAAAATTCTGCAGTGGGGCCAGAAATGAATGTTCTTTGACTAGGGTTCTTTTTTCTCCCCTACTGTTAATTTCCAGCCCCATCCAACAGTAACAGCCTTTCTCCTAAGAAAAATGTTAATTAAAATCAATGATGTCCTCAATTAAGTTGTCAGATTACTTGAAGCAAGTATCTCAGTGTAGAAGAGGAGATGCTAATTAATACAATAAATTGTTTTAATTTCTGTCTCTTAAGCAAATCACCACACTGTTACCGTTGTCATTGAGATGGGAATTACTGGCAAACCGTTGTTTGAACCCTATAAAACCTGCTAAATGAGCTCACTAAGAGACCTTATACTGAACCCAAAGCTAAAGATTCATATTGTATATTACAGTTTTTCCCTGGCAGTGTAAGAAGCCCAACCTCTTGTGCAGTGTCTCTTACTGGAAATTTTCAATGTTTTCAGCCTGACATCCCCTCTGCATGTGCAGAAGCTTCATTTTCATGCATTTAGTTAGACAAATAACAGAGAAGATGTGCCTGCAGTCCTAAGAACTGTTTGCGCTAGAAGAAGTTCTGGTGTGCAAATGTTTTTACCTGTGCTGAGCTAGAAATCCCCCTTTATTATTCCACTTTTGGTTTCCTGCCTGGCTTGACAAACTTCCCTCAGTGAGTTAAAATTTCGTTTATAAGTGAGAACATCCTGGATACTGCATGCAACAGATTTTTGCCTTTGTGGGGTGTAACACGACTCTTCCTCTGCCTTTCAGATGAGTTAGGACAGTGCCCTGCTGTAAGTGGGCCAGATGTTTCTACTTAGCAAAGAGATTGTGCCCAAACAGCAGGATTTAGATGGCAAAGCAGTCTTAGGTTCTGTACTTATATACTACCATAATTGTCAGTTAAGACGATGCTCCTTTTCCACCATGGCATGCCATAACTTCAACTAGGAAAGATAAGAATTTGTGACTTTTGAGCTTGGGGGTTTTTCCTGAGGGGAGAAGGGACTGGGAGGTTATTTATTTTAAGCAAGAGGTATGCCATGGCAGTGGGGAAAGAGCCTGATTTTGGACAGCTGCTGGATATACAGCTCAGGATATTACACAATTAAAGAAAGTAATATCAACATCAAAATACAGTGCTGAGGTATTTTGGTCCAAATATTACTTGAAATGATTTATCTACTTCAGACCTTAGAAATCAGGAAAACAACATTTATATTAATCATGTGCAATTGAAGAACATCGATAAATTTATGTGCAACTTCTGTTGGTTTTAGTAGGATAACATTTTTTAAAAAATTAAATTAAATTTAAATTTTAAAAGTTTTTTTCCCCTGAGTAAGGCCTCTTCTCTGGCCAGGTAATATCTGTGGGATTTGGGCAACACTTCATTCAGGTTCTACTAATGTATGTTAGTCTTAGACACTGGAAGAGCTTCATCACCCAGGCTTGATATAAGAAAACCATAAATGAATATTCTCTAGAAGCTGAGGACAATAAAATAATAAATTTCTCACAGTCTCTCAATGGTTTAGTGTTCTGCCTGAGGGTTTCTTTGGGCTTTTTTTTGGTTGGTTTGTTTGTTTGTTTGGGTTTTTTGCCTGTTTTCTTTTTTTTTTTTCCCTGTGATATATATATTTACCCAGAAATTTGAACACGTGTGGATGATTTTTGGTATTTATTTTTGCAATTCTCTAAAGAAAGGATAATGATATTTATATGTTTATATAGTCTTTGAATAACTATAGGTAGTATAAATGGAATCCCACAGACACATGGGGCTTAAAAAAATCTGTGAAAGAACACTAAGCCCAGGTAGAGATGTAGATTATCTATGGGAAAGGTAATTCTGTAGAATTTCTCTGCATTAGGAAAGGTGTTGTGCATAGCTGCCCCATCAATACTGCATTTAGGTTCTGCTCTAAGACTCCTTCACTGCCTTTTCCTTATGGCTTTGAGTTATGATAATTTAAATTAAAAATGGAATCTGCTAACCCCATCCAAAATGCTGCCTTTGCTTTGGCTGCCCGAGAGGAAAGAGAATAGAGCATATTCCTATTTTATCTTCTGATGGTTTAGTTTTCTATAGTGATTATGAAGCTGGAGCTAGGCAAATTGATGGAGTTTTTTTTTTTGGACATCTAAAGCAACCAGTAAAGGGTGAAATTATGCAGAATTGTCTATTGTGTCTCAAAGAGTTTCCACTAAGGCTGGAATACACTGACCTGTGACCACTCTGTTCTGTGCAGTCTAGGGTGGTGGAGAAAAAGAAGTCTGCCTTCAAAATCTGGAAACACCAGTGTGAGAGGTGTGTATAGCACATTTCTTATATGAAATTAAAATGTCATGCTAGCGTCATTTGAAGTTGTTTAAATTCCATATTACTACATATCCTGTCTTTCATAGTAAGCAGCTGAGTGTGTGTTAATTACTGGGGGGACTTAGGGATCCAGCCAGATGCCCCAGCACACCCCAGCTGTGTGTCAGTGACAATGTCAGCTCATCAAGTGCTGCAGTTTGGTTTTGCCTGACTGATGGAACCGTGGACATGATTCAAAGGCAGCTATTATGGATAATTTTACCATTTGCTTATTTTAGCTGCTTCTCTTTCAAAATTTGCAGCACAACAGTAAACTTTCAGTCATTCTGACTTCATTGCATGAAAAATATCAATTATGTCATTAATGTGCTGACTAAGCACAGGTAATGTGCTTGATGATTCCCAGCTCTAATCTGGGCTGGATCTCACACCTTGGTATCCCTCCCTGGTTTGGAGGGTGGCCACTGATTACATCAAACCACTCCATGGGTTTCAGGCTTAGGTTTCTGATTTTCTTAGGTAGCAACCTGGCTGGTTAAGTGGACAAAACTGCATGACTAAATGAAGAGGCAGAATTATTCTTGGCATTTCTGGCCACTAATTGAGAAAGAAGATGAGCAGATGGAATTTTGTGCAACCGCCACGAGCCAGAACCTCTGTTAAAAATGTTTTCACTCTGCTGGGATATAGAGGCTATATCTTCATTAATGGTTTAATTGGAATACTTAAAGACTCCACTGGCTGCATGAAATGGAATATTAGAAAGTAAAGTAAATACAGGGAAAGTGAAATTCTGAAGACAGCTTTTGAAATTAAAAGGAATTCAGGGTGCTCAACATGTGTTTACTGCCTTAGCCTTCTGAAAAATGTCATCAAGACTGTGAGGTAACTCAGAGGGAAACACAATCTTATTTGGCCAAATTTACTGTTTCATAATTTTTTTGGAAGTTTGTGTAAAGCTCAACTAGCAGTTTAATTTTTGGTGATATTTCATGCACTGACATAAGAAAAAAAAGTAAAGTGAAAGATGAGAAAATGAGTCTCCATTAGTTGTTTTCTGTAGCAGCGTGAGGCAGCAGTGACGATCCAGAAAGGCCACAACCGATGGCAGGGAAAACAGACGAGACAAGTCTCTCTGTTGTTTAGCACGAGAGTCCATTTTATTTTCCCTCCCCCCACCCCATGCCGGGGGGAGCAGGGGGCGGAGGCCTGGCAGCCTGAGCAAAGCCCAGAGAGCGCGAGAGCAGAGAGAGAGCAGACCCAGGGCCGTAGGGTTTTATTAGGTGTCCCTTGGGAGGAGTCTTAAAATCAGATTACAGCCTCCTCAGAACGGGAAGGCTCCACAGTTTTCTCTGCGTGTTTTCATACTACTATGCCCTAAAGATGGCATTGTTCTCTCCTATGTACGAAACCTAATACTTTCATAAGACAGGTTTCAGTGAGAGCAATTGAAGCATTTTTAGTAAAGACTGCTTTTAAGAAAAACAAATTTAAAGATTTGAGTAAAAAAATAAAGACTTTGGATGCTTTGATCTTCTAAACTGCTAATGCTGCTCAGCTTCTAACTTCAGATGTAAATGTAATCCAAAGTACATATTTGGGTTTATTCAGTCTTTCCATTTTGGGCTGCATTTTGTGGATGTTGATCACAATAGTCTTACACACATAGACAACCTTCATCTCACAAAATTGCATTGTTTTGTGTGTTAGTTTGTTTTTCTGTTGTAATCCTAAGGTGTTTCTTGTGAGCTTGTAGTGGTTTGTTCCATGTACCCTGTTCAGTTTCCCCAATGGTTTTGCCCTGAAGTTGTTTACTACTATTTCCCCGCCTAATCCTATTTCAATCCCCATGTCAATCTCCCTTACACCTTCCTTATTTCCAGATCCTTCCCTGCCAATCCTGGAAGTACTGCCCCCTTCCCTTGTTTGTCAAATGTAACTCCACCCCTTTCTCTAGAACCTTCTTTGTCTATCACCCTTCCCTCGAAGGTTCACTGGTGTGCCAAGCCTGCTCCCCTCCCATATTATCCGCTATTGGTTACCTAGAACTTAACCTCTGCCGTATGTTCCTCCCCTACTATTCTACTATTGGTTAAGATTTGTATCCTCCCCTCGTACCCTCCCCTGTTTTTAAGTCGCTGTTACCCTGTAAGAGTTGTCACTTGTCCCTGGACCCTCTTGGAGATTAAACCTGCTTGAGAACCCATAAAGTGGCCTCTCTCGTCTCCAGAACTTTACCCTACTGTTGCACAGCATAGCCCACTGCTACTGGGAGCTACGCAGCCCTGCGTACACCACCACCCAGACTGGCCCAAGAGGCAGTCAGGGGGTGGCCACTCTGGGCACAGGCTAGAGGGTGAGGGCTAGCTGGAGAACACCACTGAGCGATGGCCCGTGTCAGTTTTGGGCAGTCCTTTTGATACCGCCAATGTTCTTCCTGATGGAGTTGTTAAAAAAAAAAAAAAAATTTCAGTTCTGCGTGCTAAATGCAAATTTAAGCATTCAGATTGGTAATTCAGTATGGAATCAAAATATCCAAGAGTGCCTGCTTCTGCAACAGCAATGCTCTGTTTCTAAGATTTTACTCTCCAAATACACTATTTTTGCTCACTTTTGATTTAATGAACTTTCATCGCTTGGTCTAAACTTGCCTTCCTTTTGGAAAGTTCCATAACAAGCATCCAGCTAATTTCATGACTTACTGCATAAGAATGTGAGGAAAAGTATATTTTCTGCTCTTCAGAATATGTTGGCATCTTTTTTTGTGTTACATAAAACTAAAAGCTTCTCTTAAAGCATCAGGCTCAGTAGGAGGCAGGAGTATGAGTAATCTTCACTTTGCCTTGTTTGAGGCAATTGGTTTTGAAATAACAAAGCCATGCAAACCTGACAATACCTGTTTGTGGGAGTCTGGCATATGTTTATCTACTTGACATCAGAGAAAGAAGCACAAAAATGCTGTGAATTTTTCTTAAGTGCTGGAGAGAAACTGAAATATTTTTCTTTATGGGATTATTGACCATTTTAACTTATATAAACTCCTCTTCCATACTGTTTGCTTAAAATTATGTACGTAAATTTAAATAATTTAATATTTAATAATTTAATTTAGTCTACCTCAGAGCTAGGGAATGATGGGATGATGTAACAAGTACTACAGGCAGTAAATTTCTCAGCCTGACTTTGGGGTGGCTTCAAAAGTAGGAGTACTGAAAATATGTTAATGTGGGTAGAAGTTATGTGTCTGTTAACCACCTGCATTCATGTAATAATTCTTTCATTGGAAACTGCTGTGAATTCAGTGAAATGAGAGCTGATAAGGAGAGAGGTAATATCTTTCTTGTTCAGTAGGAGGGGGAAGATATCCCTCTAAATATTTCTGAATGTTGCTGGAAAAAAGAAGTAGGTCAGTAGGAACTCTGTAGCATCTTATCCCATATAATGCCCTTCTACACATTTTGAAAAATCAGCTGAGCCCTGGCATGAAATGCAGGATAAACCCAAAAGATTGGTTCACCATTGTGGACATGGAGATATTTCTTCTTTGCTGAGTCACATTCAGTCATCGAATAACTAGAAAATGTTGCTGGACATTGACCAGCCATCATTAGGGAATGTTCCTAGCATCCATTACTAAATCTTTAATTATAAAGTAGTTATTGAACAACACTCACCTCTAACATTGTATAAAAGTAGAGGGTTTTTTCCTGTTTACTTTCACTTTAAAAGTTGCCATCTGGATCTCTCAGGGATGGTGAACTCATACATTTTGAAGTTTTGATGAGGCACTTGCTGAGGATCTTTATATTATTGGCAATATACCTGAATGCAGAGAACAAGGCATTTGCTTACAGAGCTAAAATTGTATCTGCCAGACTTCAAGACAAGAAACAAAACCATTAATGCTGGGAGATAACTGCATAATATTGCCTGACCAATCTCAGGCTTGCTGTGTATCTTTAGCAGGATAAGAATCATGGATCTTTTCAGTTTTTGTTGTGTTATTCCTAAAAGTGTGTTTTCTACTAAAAATTTGGCTTCCTAAGACAGATTCTCTGGTGCTATTAATAGTGTCATATTATCTGGCACTGCCTGAATTGCTCTTTCTAGTGCCTTCTAAGGCTTGTATTTCTAGAAGTTCAAACGTGTGGAGCTGGATCAGCAAGAGCAAGATGCAAAAAAAAAAGTGAACTTCAGTGTCATAAATAGAAAATCATAAAGACCCTCTGCAAATTATTCTGTTTCTGCAGTGAAACGAGCAGAAGCTCCTTCTAGTTGCCATAAACCTTGATTTCCCAGTTTTTGGGGTTTTTTTTCTGATTTTCCTCTCTCTGAATACAGAGAAATCTGGGTTCTTACTACAGAGACATAAAAATGCCTGCTAGGTTAAATTTAGTGTCACATGCAGCTTTTTATTCTTTTTCAAGTAATGTGCAGAACCAAATGTATTGAAAGTGGGCAGAGGTAGTTGTGCCAAGAGACTGGCCCAATGTCTTACTCTTTGCTTGCTGTAATACCTTCTTTTGCTTCACAACAAGATTCTGAACAACACAAGTTATTTTTTTAAATGGAAATAGGAAGAGAGGTATAAAAAGAGCTGCTGGGAAAGACTGGAATTTACAACAGAGTCTTACAGATTCAGCCAACAGTACTACAATAAGAGTGTAAAGCAAATGTGTATAATTTCTGCTTCCTGTGCTGTGCTTCCATCATGGTGCAGAGAAATTGAATTGGGACACAAGCACTCAAGTAACAGCATGTCTGGACTGTGAGCAATTGCCTATCTAGGCAAATCTGACTGCAAAGAAAGATGAATGATTCCTGGTAAAATGGGAAACTCAGTAATTCACAGAATAACCCAGTCAGAATAACTAAAAAGCTGAAAACCCTAAGGCAAAGCAAAAACTGAAAAGATGAACAACAAAGAAGTTTAGAGTAGGAAACAAGAAAAGAATGGCTTTAATTTTGATTATTCATCATCAGGCTTCAGTACCAGATATGATTTATTAATGCATGCTGCACTAGGTGGAGGATAAGGCAATAGGGGAGAAAATACCACATGAGTATTAGTCTCAATCATGTTTTTAAGATACTCTGGATCCAGCAGGTCCTCCAGGTGGAGCATGTAGTGCAACTAGCTCAAAAGATGAAATCTGTTTGAGTGTCGAGCAAAAGATACTCTAACTGTTGTTGAGCAGATAATATATCATTATAATATTGCATTATATGGCCATTACTTCAAAGACCTCTGGGGATTGTGGTGGGGTGTGTGTGTGCTGTTTCCTCTGGTCCCAACAAATGGAATTATCTTCATCTACTAGTGGTTACCTAACCAGACTTTTGCAGTTGTTTGTGCTGTGGCTATCCTGGAATGATGAAATAGCCATCAGTTATTTACATAGAATCACAGAACCACACTAATTTTTTTTTGCTGTCTGCAAATTGCAAGGAAGGGCTGTAAAGAAAATTATCACAGCTTCATTTTTGGAATTTTTATTTAAGTGCTATCCTATAGATGGCAATATAGTGTAAAACGTAATTAAAAATCTTACTGCAAGAGATCCAGTGGCTGTTAAAAAGGAGAAATATTTTTTCCCTTTAATATGATCTCCTTGTTTATAACAATTAAACATAGTTGATTATTTGAAATATACATTAAAATGAGAGATTTGTGAAATACAATAATATTTTTTTAAAAAACAATCTATTAAATATATTTCTTTCCGTGATCTAAACCAAGTAAAATCTGTTTTCCCACTAGACCCATATACCCTCTAAAAATACACATTAAGGACAAAAATCACACCAAAGCTGGACATATCTGATATCTAGTTCTGATAAAACTGGAGGCCCTGATGACTTCTAAAGTAGGTTCCTGATAGAAATCAGTGTGGAAGTGATAATTGTTGTGAGTAAAGACAAGCCATTTCTGAGCACTCTGAAAGGTCTATTTTGGTGTTGAGAGAGTAGGACAGAGGCTCTGGGAATCCAGTTGATCCATGCCAGAAGCTTTGTATACACTTCTAGCAGTCTGAATGGCTAAAGAATTTAATATGGAATATTTTTTGAGGGATTTCTTGCTACCTGTTGATTGCAGAAAGCTGAGAGATTGCATAAAAGCTTTCTGAAATATGAAGAAAACTCGCTGCAACATGAATATTTGAGGCTTTTGATTCTGAATTCTTATCTGTCATAGTAATGCGTCCCTGAACTGGTAATAATTAGTATTTGACTCTGTGATTCACAGAAAGCTGATCAGTCTATCTTTATGAAGAAACCCATTGCTTTTATAGACAGTTACTATACAGCTAGACCTAATTGGTCCTCCAGTCCAAACACCATCACCATTGGCTAATTAAGAAACCACCCTTTGGTAAACAAATCTCCACAACACATTCCACATGTTCACAACAACAGGTGCAGGAGGTTAAGATAAGAATTGTTTATCATTCTTTTCTCTGATCTTCTCACAGCCTTTCCCAGGACAATGCCTGGGGAAGCTGTGTTTCTCTCTGTGGCCAGAGAGCTGCTGCCACACTTAATCTTACAGCATTTGCTCTTTAAGGCACAATGTGTCTGGAACAAATGTTCATGAAGTCCTGTAGTGCTTGTACAGCCTCTGTTTCCTTCCCCAGTTATTTAAAGAAAAATTTGTCTGTCCTTTGCATGTTTGGTGAAATAGGAGCCATTCAGGTTTCATTCTTAACACATCTTAGATAAAATTTAAATACCTTTCTATAACATTCACCATGAAAAACACCAAAGTGTTTGTCTTGGTATTTGTTAATCTCAGTTTAAAAGAACAAAACCAAACCAAGCCAACACAACAAAAACCTCACCAAAACCAAAAACCAACAGCCAAAATCAAACAAAATATTTTGTCTTCGACAAAGGCATATCATATATCAGGAGAGAACATGTCTTTTAAGAAATAGTGGATTACTTAAATTTCTAAATGTTTGTCTGATTTTATATGATGTTGTTTACATATTTGGAAATAATTTTATCAACTATTGAAATAATTCATGATTCAATAATATGCTCAGTGCAACTCATATTCTGTCACTTTGTTCTTCTACAGACAGAAAAAACTGATTTAAATAGGTGATCTTGAACACCAAATGTCTGAAGAGTTAAATATATTCATTTCCTGTTGTCAAATCACCTGAGGTATAATTGAATTTCAAGTATAAGTTGAGACTTTATTAAGAAAGCTTCCTGGAAAGCTATTTATATTGGCAATGTAAAATTAATGATTTGTATGACACAGTCCTCTTTTCCCCCCATGTTTCTGTTGTATATTTAGATGTTCCTTGGCTGTAAGCATTGGCAGCTGTCATGGTTTAAACCCAGGTGACAACTCAGTGCCACACAGCAGCTCCTGCAACCCCAGGAGCACGTGGAGGAGAATTGGGAGAATAGGTAAAGTCTTTGCATTAAGATAAGAACAGTTTAATGGCTGAAATAAACCAATTAATAATATTAATTGTGATGAAAAGGGAAACAACAAAAAGAGTGAGAAAAAGGTAAAGCCTAAGAAAAGGAAGTGCCAGTTGCTGAGCATCCACTGCCCAGCCTGTCCCTGGCCAGGCCAGGACTGGACATTGTGTGCCATGGTGTGGAATATCCCTTTGGCCAGCCTAGGTCAGCTGTCCTGGCCATGCTCCCTCCTGGTTTCTGGTGCACCTGCTCCCTGCCAGAGCTTAGGAACTCAAAAGTCCTTGAATGAGAGCAAGAACTGCTTAGCAACAATTAAACATCAGAGTGTTTTCAACATTATTCTCATCCTGAATCCACAACACAGCACTGTACCATCTACTAGGAAGAAAATTAATTCTATCCCAGTTGAAACCAGGACAACATTAAAAATTGCCTCATTTTTTCTGGCACGAGATACCAGATATTAGTTATCTAACAACTGTTGGTTTGTCATGGTGAACCAGTAGAACTGAACTGACCAGGCTATCCTGCATTTACAAGCAATTTTCCTTCAGAAGTTAAAAAGTATCTGAACTTAATATATTCTTTTAGGGAGAAATAAGATTTCTGTGTGAAAGGAGACAATCACAAAGGATGTCAGTCTTTTGCAGAGATTTGCATGAGCAGAAGTTAACAATGCAGCCTGAAATTTTTGGGAAAAAAAGAGAGTAAAATGGTGACTTTTCTACCCTGACTGAAATATCTGAGAGAGGAAAGGGCTATGCTAGGGTTTAGGATTGCCCTCCCCATTGAGCTGGATGAATAAGAGAAAGATCCCTGATTTTTCCTTCTCCCCCATTCTCAGCACATACCAGTTTATTTCTCTAAATGATCTTTTGGTTTTCTGGGTATCTGTAGGTTTGTTTTCTTTCTCCTTTTCTCATAGGTGTCATTGTCTATTAGACAACAAATTCTGAGTAGCTCCCTTTCTCATTTCTTATTTGATTAGCATAGCTATCTTCCGTAGTGAAATACTGTGGAAATACCTATATGTGCAAATGCTAAAAATACCCAACCAAACAAACCCAAAAATAATTTGTAAAGATGCAATAACACTGCCTTACTTACAGTGTTAACCTTGTTAATTAATTGAAAAATATTGAGAAAAGAAAGATGTGATAGGAACTGTTCCATTTATTTGTATTGACCTTCAGTCAGGAACTGTTTACCCATATAGGTGCATTAAAATATATTGAGTATTTCACTTTAAGGTAAGCCAATTATGCAGATGTTTATCATGGTACCAAAAGGCAGAATATGGTTGCACACTGAGATGCAAATACAGAAAGGCACTAAATATATGTTAAAATCTTCTGAAAAAAACTATTTTCTCTCTGAGTGCAGGAATGCTGGAAGGTTTTTTATTACAGAGAACATTAATGACAGCAGAATCAGGACTAAATATGTTCCTTGATATTTTAAGCAACAACCATTCTAGGAATAGACACAAAAGGTCCGGTTTTAACATTAAACTTTATCCATCTTATTTGATCATCTTTGCTTTTTTTATTTTTCCCCTGATACTTTTCAGATGACTCTTCCTTTATCCTCTGATCCCCTTCATGGTTACATTCTGGCCCCGGCTCTTTTATCATCATGTTACACTTCTATGTCTATGAGTTCTGTTTAACTTGTTCAAAGGACCCTCATTTTGATCCAGAAGGGAGGGAGGAGAATAAAGAGAGGCTTCCTTTCAGTTTTAAAAACTTACTGATAGGAGATCTGAGAGCTTCAAACAAGCCTCTTTTGCTGTTCTTTGCAGTTAGTTTTCTTCTGATCTCACATAGGAGCAATCTTTGTTTCCCTCCTCCCTTTTTCCTCTCTGTCAAATGGATGAAGAATCTCTTACCCCTTATCTGTTGTTCCTCCATTTTCCAAAATGTTCCTCATTTATTGTTCTGATGATGTGGTGTGGTTAGAACAAGCACTTTGTCTATAACAGCCCTTTACTTTTGGTTACACAGTTTCCCAAGGAGTGCAGGAAGAAATAAAGATCATCTCTGTACCCTTTTTACAGTGGAATCCCAGTTTTTCTTCCTCCATCCCAATGATGTGTTTGGTACTTCTCTTTCTGAGGAAACTCTTCTTATTCCTCAGAAAATCTTTCATCCTTGGGGAGAGAGTCTCATGCAATACCTGGAAAATTAACAAAGAGATGTGAGATAATGGCAGTGTTGCATTACCTTTTTTTTTCCCCCTCCTACTCCACAGTCCTGTTTACATTTAGTTCAAGGTAAAGTGGAAGAAAGTTTGAAGGTATGTGTATATACAAATATGTATCTGTGGATATAAATTTTTGTGTGCACCAAAAGATCTGTCAAATAAATTTGGTGGGCAGAGCAGCAGTCATTAAGCTTAGAAAATTTAAATATAGCCAAAATATAGCCAGCTTACAGTTTCATCATTTCAGGAATTCAGATGTCACAAGTGATAACATGTTCAATATTTTGAGTCTCAAACTGACAACAAACCACCTGTGATTTAACAAATGAGCCAGCAATGTTTGGGGTTAGTGCAGTATATCTTTAAGACAAAAATACTGAGGAGAGGAAAAAAAGAACCTTTTTTTTCTCCTGCCCTTGCTGTTCCTTTTCCCTTTAGAAGTCATTACAGCTAATTACCAACAAGGATTAGCTTTTCAGTAGGTTATTCCTACTGAATAGTGTGTCATTTTGAGCTAAACTATGAACAAATGCAATCATCTAAAAGAGAAAACAGAGATTAATCAGCTCATAGTGAAAGAAACTTGATTACACAAAAGTGGCAAAGCATAAAACCCCTTGCATTTGCAACCCATAAAATATTAATTAAAATAATTAAGATTAGGGCATAGTGCCTGTAAAGATCTTTGTTTCCTACTCCACTTTTATGTTAGAAGTCTCTTGATTTGGTTTACTTGAAGAGACACTCAAGCTGTGTCAATCACACACTGAACCTCTGAGATAGAATCTGAGTTCTGTTCTGCTCAGCTCCTGTGAGTAATGCCTTGGAAGATACGATCTGGAACTTGGTTGCTTTCTCTCATTTTTGATTGTGCAGGGATTTTAGTGTTAATACTGTGAGGAGATGAGAACAGCATCAAGTGAGAAAAGAGATTTCCTGTGGATGAGAGCAGTGAGACAATGAAATCCAATTATTAAAAAGAAAAAAAGCCTTCAAAAACACCCACAAACAAACCAAAACCAACTAAAAACCCCCATCTATCATCCCCATGAAACCCCCCAAAGCCTCATCACTCCTACACTGTTGCTCTCCCCATGTCATGGAAGAAACAAAAGGCAGAATTCCTGTAGAGCAGAAAGAGAACTCAGTCTTATCCTCCAGAGGGAAGAAATACTTACTAAAAAGAAATGATACCTGAGAAGCAGAAGGCAGAGAGAAGAGAAACCCGTGGGTAAAGGAGAGAACAGAATCAGGGCAGTGGAACAGAGACAGGTCCTTGGGAAGTTTCCTGAATTGTATGATGGTGTTTAGTGCCTGGGAGTGGAGAACAAGCCCCATCTCAAGCAGGGGCCACCAGCTCAGGAGATCTGGGCAGCTGAGCAGGACAAATCAGTGCAGAATATATCCATGGCAAGGTCAAAGTGGTAAAAAGGAGATTTGTTTTCTGAATTAATGTCTTTTTTCTTGGGAAGATTTCTCCTCAGGAGTTTTAAGGATCATTATGGATAGATTTACACAGATTTCACCTAAATTCACAGCAACAGAAAATAAAATGCTGTACTCTACTTAAGAAACAAATAATGTTTTATTCATTAGCCTCTAATACCTTACTGTAAGTGCATATTTTCTTTCCTGGTAATTATATAATTTAGATTTTGTTATTTCAGAGGGAGACAACAAACTGTACAATATCCTACAAGCTCTGGAAGAACAAAAACTGAAGGAAAGGATAGTAAATATTCTACAGGTATAGAACAGAGGGGAAGGAAGAGATGAGAAGGCTGTTGTGTGTTGTGTGCAGGAGTGATGACACAGAAGCTCCTAATAGATAAGATAAATTGATGGAGATGTTTTCTTCAGGTATTTTCTGTCCATTGCTTTTTCTAATCCACTTTATGCAAAAATCTCTTGAAGGCAAATGATTTATGTCTACAAATTATGCTTAGTTCTCTATAGTTAGAAAAAAAATTAAAAAAACCAAGACAAAAATTTATCCAAGATCCCTATTCTTCTATATTTATTACCAAGACAATCCTAAAATATGGGAGAATGGAGTTGAATATCTCCATTCAACTCCATTGGTGCTTATTGAGACCCTCCCAATCAATTTTCATCACTTAACTATTCATGCTGAAAAGCAAAAATGATTAATTACAGAATTATTGATACGTCATTTAATCTTTTTAATTAATAGAGACAAATATTGCACTGTTTCAGTATTAAGATACTTATTTGCTAGAAACAATGATGTGTTGATGAGCTTTGCAGTGAATTTGTTTTCATACCCCAGCTAGCCATTACACTTGAAGGTTGATTAAGAGCTGGTACTTTGTTAAATAGGAGCAGGTTTTCACAGACAGAAAATTAACTCTTAGGGGAGCAGAGCCCTGCTGCATATTTAAGTAATACTTAGATGTGTGCAATTCATTACAGAACAACAGCAAGAACAACAAGACACCAAATGTTTAATTTTCCTGGAAAGCAAACACTGAGATAATTGGAACTTGATATATTGTTGGTGTAAGTAAAGGAGCTTGTAGTTAAAGGCATAAAACTTTTTCTTTTCATACGCAAAAATAGCTTTTTAAAAATTTTACTTGCATTAGAGTTTTATACTTCACTGATGCAACATGATATCCAGTAGATGTACTGAACTACAAACACAACAGAGCTGGTAGAATTAACCTTCTCCCCCACTTTTTCATGTCTCTCTCTTTTCTTTTTTTTTAAGATGGAACAGCCTTCATTGAATCTGCATTATTTTACTAAGTAAATTTTTAAATTTAGATTACCATGCCCAGAATTTTGGTTCCTCTCTCTCTTCTAACATTATTATTGATGTGTAAGGGAAATTTATATTAGCCCCAAACACTTTAAGTCCAACTACCCAAGCAGGCACAAGGTGAGATTTTTGGGGTTGTTCTGTGCAGTGCTGATGGTCCTTGTCGTCCCTTTCTAGCTCAGGATATTCTATGAGTCAACCTCATGAACAAAAATCATTACAGGGATAAGCAGGTTTGGTTTTGATTCTCCTTGTACCTGTTTTCTTGAATATTGATAAGGGAGTTCGGGTCCTGCTTGGGCTTGCTTGCTTCGGCAGAAACCCCTGGGCGGTGCTGCCGGGACACCGGCGGGAGAGAGCACGGCTCCCGGACCGCCAGCGCGGCTCCCACAGCCCACCTTCCACCCAGCCCCCGATGGATATTTCGTCTCACCAGAGTGAAGGAGGTAACTCAGCCCTAGATAAATCCAACTGGTTTATTGCAAGGTCCAAAGGTGATCGAAAGGCACAGGAGGTAAAGTTAGGAAAGGGAGGGGGGTAAATCTGAGGGGCTGTGGGACAGGGAAAACAACTTAGTTGGAAGACACCAGGGTGAGTTCAGAGTTCATCAGAGGAGGGTCCAGTATACATACACGGCAGTGGGTAGGAGGGGTTGGGGTATACATGGTCCAATCGGGAAGGATCGTGGGAAGGGCTAGAATGGGGTGAGAGTGGAGTGATCGAATACATGCGAAAGAAGATGAGAGAAGAAAAGTTTTACAGGAATAACCAATGAGGGAAGCAGGGTATATGGGCTGATCTGGAAGGAGGGTGAATACAATAAAATGCTTTAAGAAAAGGGATACAAGTGTATCAAAATACACAGAAGTGTATTCTATGGAGAAGCATGGGAGAATAAGACAGTGTATCTCCCTAACTCATACAACGGAACTTTCCCAGGGCATTCCTGGGCTCTCTTTTTCACCCCCACCCCCTACATATTGATACTTTTTCTTATTTCTTAATTTATTAGGCAGTTTATATTCTTATTTTTAACAGTACATTATTGCTTAAGAAGTAACTTGCATACTGGATTTGAACAGTCTGATTCTGATATCACCTGCATAGGATCAGTGTAAAACAGCTTAGAATTCTGCTGTAGGGAAAGGTCACTTGATCCTGTGGACTTAACCAGCTGCATTTTAGCTAATTATTGTGCCCCCCTAAATGGGTTTAGGACCAAATTACTGGCTGTCCCAGATGAGAAGCTGTCATGCTGTCTTGCTTGGTATCACACACACTTTATTATAGATGCCTGTTCTATTTAGATGAAATGTGCATTGGTATTTATCAGAACATTTAAGAGAAAACCCGTGTGTCTGATCTGAAAAGTGATTCTTTTATGATTTTTTAGCATAAATATTGAGCAAAGTTAAAGTTTTTTCACCTCTTTTCTGTGTTTTCTCCTGTACACAGAGAGTCACTCTGGCAGGAATCTGTGGTCCCTTTCTGCTTGCAATGACTCAGTCAGTAATGCTCAGCATGTCAATAGGAGCACATCAACCCATCCTATTAACCCCATGACTGCTGGAGTGCTTTCCCAGACAGGCCTGTGCCCAGGGAAATGAAACTTCACAGGTTTGATGCAGGAAAGGATTAGAGGTTTGTTCATGGAAGCTTTACTTTCTGAAGTCTGGTTGTTTCACCCAGGAATTAGTTATAAATTAGATGAAATTGGTTTTGAAGAGAGTTATGGTCATGATAACCACACCTAAAAAAGCTCTTCAGGTTAGAAGAAGTGAGTGGGTGAAAGTGCTTTCAGTGACCAACCAGGTAGCAAGAAAAAAGCCATTTGTTTTCCCATTGTGGAGGGTGCTGGAGAGAGGTAAATTGAGATTTGACTGTGTAACTTATGCTATGAGGACAAAAAAGACATCATGTACTTCTGTAGACTGTGCTAACTTTATACTTTTGTATACAGATTTTCCTCTTCATGGAGATTGGTCGTTCACTTGAAGTACAATGACCTACAGATAAACAGCTTAGATTATAATTCTGTTCAAGTCCTCCTAATGGGATGGACAGGTGGAAAGGGCAAAGCCACCAGAGGAAAGAAAAGCAGGAATGCAGAAACAAGGCCTAATAGACTCTTCATGGATGTTCAAAACCTAAATCTGTTTAAACTCTCATTACCTTGGCCTGCTGAGGTCTTTTGGAGCCCTGGCCTGGGGTGAATACAGTGCCCATGTAGTTGGATAAGCTGACTGATGGTTGATCTATTCTTGGGTCATGCACAGGCCCCTTTCAGTTGATTTTTTTCTAAATCTCTGCTGCTGTCAGTCATGCATGCCCTTGGAGAACAGGATTTTTTAACTTTACCAATACTCATTCTCCCTGTGCAAGTTGTAAAGGGGATGAATCAAGAAGTAAAAAATCTACAAAATCTCTATAGAAATTCTGTTTATTATTAACAAATACCTTAAAACAACCTTACTTAAGGTGCTAAAAAGGACAATAAGAGCTAGCATTTTATTGATTGCAAAACGAAAAAAACACCTTTGGCACACCTAAACAGGAAGTTTTCACTAATGGTTAAAAAACTAATTTGCTGTAGTGCAATGCAGTCTCCAAATCCCTATCCACCTCTGGTGATTGATCGTTCTTCATCCCATGGCTGGCTGAACAATTACTGATCTTTTTTATTTGGTCAGCAGGATGCTTCCTTGTTGCATCTGGGCTGTAGCTGAACACATTACCATGTCTCTGTAAATCAAAAACTATGTTACCTAGCTCCCTGAACACAAGAGACCCAGGTTTATAAGTGCCTTTACAGAAAAAGATAAATCATTACAGCAAACATGGGGAGCGCATATGTAATTTACCTGTCACCATTCACCCTCCAACGCACTCCAGTAACAGATTTTTGGCACAACATTTTAATGGAAAGAGATTTTAAAGTTGCACTCAAATCCGTAGCATTTTCCACTTTCAAAATTGTTGATGTTTAATTTGATTTTATCTCTCTCCCTGTTTTTCTGTTCATCTTTGTCAGTGAAAAGTGAAGAATGGCCAAGGCAGCGACCTGAGAGCCTCACAAAAATCTATGTTGGATGCAGAAATAGGATGTTTTTTTTACCCTTTCATTGTGGTGCATTGGATTTTGCTTTAATGTTTCATCTCTGTGCACTCATCATGCTCTCTGCAGCAGCTCTGAAGGAATCTCTGCACTTCTGCAAATTCCAGATTTTTTTTAGGTTTCCTATTTGCTACAAACTTGTGAATTTAGGGATTCCCAATTTCAGCAAGTGACTGAAATCACTCTGAACACGTGTTCTAAGTTTTGATCTCTTTCCAGATGAGCTGCCTTTGGCTTGGAGGTGTGGTTGTCTTACTCACTAGGTCATGCCTTCTTTTCCCCTCTGCCCTGACAATCTGTCAGCTCTGTGTTGATATTTCTATTTCTCTATTTAGACCCTCTCTGGTTTCATTTTTAAGAACTTAATTCAGCTTCTCCTTTCCCTGTTCCATCTCACTTTAAGCCAACTATTATTTTGTTTACTGCAAGGCCTAACAACTTGATATGATAGAATATATACAGTGGTATTTTTTCTGTATCTTACCCAGCTTGGGTTATGCTAATAACAATATTGAGCATATTTATACAATTTGAAATAATTACATAGAGATTAACTAATTATTCAGCACAGAGGGTAAATTAAGGAAGAACTATAATTTGTTTTTTTAAATAGAATGAAAGATGAAGTGACTTGCTCAAGTTCTACGAGGAATTGGTGTAACAGTAGGTAGAGGTCTTGCTACTTTATTTATTTTTTGAGAAATCAGCTTCTAATGCTTTTCAAGACTCGGTGTATTTTAGCAGTTTACTATACCAAGGTAGTCTTGATAAATGTATTTCTCATTACAATATCAGAGCTGTTTTAGCTGAGCACCTATGAAGTGTGTAGACCCTTGGGAGCATCCCCTGGGTTGGGAAAATACAAGAAGCTTCCCTCAAAAAGCCAATAAAACCCCACTGGCTCCTTCCCCTGTTCCTGTGTCCCTGAGCCACTCCTTCCCTGTTCCCTGATTGGCCCTGATCTTTGTACTGCCCCAAGACCAGGGTCACCCCGGGCCCTTTGAGAGAGAGAAACCAGGACCCTCCATGTGTGTGTGCCTGGGGACTCTGAACATCTCACCGCACGGCTGAGTTAAACATCTGTAGATACCGTGCAAAGGCTCTTTCTGCTTCTTTACCCTGGACTTTACTAGCAGCAATTCTGACCGCAACAAATGGCGCCCGAACAGGGACCGCTTCTCGTAGAGAACATCTGCACTAGACCACCCTGAGAATTTGGGTTTTTTTTACCCCAGTGTAGTGAGTTTGAAATTTTGGTTCCTTCCTCCTTTTACTCTTGGGTGTTGGGAAGAGACTGGGTTAAGATGGAAACAACATTCACCCACGCAGAACAAGAAGTTTACCTCCACCTTAAAAAGTCTTTCTTCAAGGAAATTTTTGTTTTTCAGAGGAGGAGTTGAAGTGTTTTGTACACTGGTTATTTAGGCATTTTCCTTATATATTACAGAACTCAGTCCTAACTGATGAGTTTTTGGAAGTAGCTTGGGAAAAAGGAACAACTAGTAAAAAATTCCATAACAAATTCTATCCTTTCTTTAATATGATGATGAAATGCATTCTGAATCTTCAGAAACATTTTAAAAATGGTGAATCACAGCTGAAAACCCCTCCTCCATGTTCCCCTCTTTGTGCCCCTGCGCCCCCTCCCCTGTCACAAGGAAAGACTCCTCCAGGTTCTCCCATCTTTACTCCTGCTGCCCAATTTGGCTGTCACTGCATGGCCACGACCGCATAGTCACATTCATGTGCTCAAGATGGTGGAGACTGCATGGCAGGGGCCGCGGGGTCTCCCCTTCCGCCCTCTGGTCCTCATGGCTCCCCCCACAGTTTCTACGGTCCTAGGAATGAGGCGGGGGGGTGGTCAGAGGTGCGGCCCCTGACTGGCAAATTACAGCTGCACCAGTTTCTTACAACCAAGGGGAAAGAAATCCCACGTGCAATTGCAGTGCTGAAAAAGACAGTAAACAAAAGAATGGACGTGTTTACCTCGGTTGTTATAGCACTGTGAGACGCGGCGCAGGTGGCAAGAGCCGTCTCTCTTCACACTGAACAGCTGCCCCCACAGGCAGCCCACAGCCGCCCCCTCACCGATCCGCATGGCCAGAGTGAGCCGGCTGATACTTGCTGCCCAGCCGGGTCGTGGCAGCCCGCTACACCAGGGCCGAGGGCGGGTGAGCGGTGCTGGCGGGCCTGGGGCACTGCTGTTGCTGGGCAGGCGGGCAGCCCCGCCAGGAGATAGCTCAGAGCCGCAGTCCTGGCAGCGAAACTGCTGCCACCCTCCACCCACTGCTGCTGCAATAGAAGCCCCGCGCTGGCAGCACCCCTGGGAAAAGGCCGGGTCCCAGCGCGGCCACCAGTACCGGGAGCGGGATGAACCTCAGACGGCACCGCCTCAGCCTTGGCACCAGTGCCAGCAACACATCCAGTCCCAGCAGCACAAACGCAAACCCACTGTCAAAGGTAAAAAAGTCCTTACCATGAATGTTTTGGGGACAGTGAAATGGTTCAATGTAAAAAACACATACAGTTTCACAAGCCGGGATGATAACAAAGAAGATGTGTTTGTTCATCAGACTGCTATAGAAAAGAATAACCCCAAGAAATACCTCCACAGTCCAGGAGATGGAGAACTTGTAGAATTTAATATAATACAAGGAATAAAGGGCCCCCAAGCAGCCAATGTAACAGGACCTGGTGGAGTTCCAGTGCAAGGTAGTAAACATGCATGAAACTGCAAACCTGTGAATATTATCCATGTCATGGAAGTCCTCCACATACCTATCAAGGAAATAGAACCCAAAACCAACAACCATCAAGTTCCAGTGACAGCCTAAAACCAGGAAGAGCACAGAACACCAATGTGCTGTCCTGCATCCAAAAGTCCACCGCCATAATGAAAGAACCTTCCAGTCCAATAAGTCCCACTTCTTCTAATACCCTTAACCAATTCCTGTAGCCCCCCTGCCCCCCTCCCACTTTCCCCTTTTCCTTTCCGTTGTCCTATTACCCCTTTTTTATGTTCCCATAAATTTTCCCCCTTTCCATGGCCTTCTTCCACTAATCTCTTCCCCCAGAGTTCCTTTGTAATACCAGAGGGAGGGTAATTGGGAGGGAAAGAAAGGAACGTTTCCCTAAAGTAGCCATCTTTTTCTTAAAAGTTAATGATTTCTATTTGGAGTTTCCAGCAGGCACACCACCACCTACACTACCTCGTACAAAGCCAATCACAGCCAACAACACTGCCACAGGTGGCAGAGAACCAGTCCCTGCTAAAGGAACATTCTCCTGACTCGGTTTCCTGAAAAACCGTACTAAAAAACTCCACGTCCATCCTGCCAGCTCTAAGAAAATCTATTTAGACATTGGAGACCCAGAATTGTTTGCATTTTAAAAATTGTCTTATGGGTGCTTTTAATTGTTTTTGTCATTTTGTATTGATTCAGTTGATCCTTCAGAGAAGCTTTCTTAATAATATCGAAACAGGGAGTTGTGGAGACTCTGGGGGGCATCCCCTGGGTTGGGGAGACACAAGAAGCTTCCCTCAAAAAGCCAATAAAACCCCACTGGCTCCTTCCCCTGTTACTATGTCTGTTCCTATGTCCCTGAGCCACTCCTTCCCTGTTCCCTGATTGGCCCTGATCTTTGTACTGCCCCAAGACCAGGGTCACCCCGGGCCCTTTGAGAGAGAGAAACCAGGACCCTCCATGTGTGTGTGCCTGGGGACTCTGAACATCTCACCGCACGGCTGAGTTAAACATCTGTGGATACCGTGCAAAGGCTCTTTCTGCTTCTTTACCCTGGACTTTACTAGCAGCAGTTCTGACCGCAACAATGAAGCATGAATATTTTCTGTAATTAAACCTGTGGACACTTAATGCAAAAATTACTGGATAGACTGGATTCACTTTGATATGAAGGAAGTTTAGACTATGCCAATACAGGCTGATTGTATAAATAACAATATACAAATTGATTGAGTCTAGTTTTTGCTTTGGTTGCGTTGAAAACTATCATCTTTATCATTCAGTGTGACACAACCACTACTTTAAAAAAATACAGTTCAGAAAAATCTAACTACATTTCAGTCTAGGACATTGCTGAAATAAACAATGAAGGAACAGAAACAAAGGGTTCTAAAATAAAGCAAGCTGTTTTCCCTCTCTGTTTCCTGTGCTACTATTTCAGGACAGTAAAGCATTTAATTAACTTTAAACAAAATTGGTTAATTTTGCATGAATGTGTAAGAAAAAAGACAAGGTTTTATGCAGACTTCTGCCTGAAGGCATAAAGCAGTACCTGGGATCCCCAGAGCAGCCCTGAATTCTTCAAAGGTAGTGGAAAATTATTCTACACTGCTATTTTGCTGCAAAATAATGTTCTGGGCATCTTTCTAAATGTAGTAGTTTGTGAATAACCGAAACTGATTTTTAATTTTTTTTTAAATCCACTTTGGATTCTATCCACTTAATCCATGATATGTAGTCTCTAAGTTTGGATGTGAACATTGTATTTCCTCCAGCCTACCACTGAAATTGAAAATATGTGTAGAAGTGGGCCCAGGACCGACTCATCTAGCATTCTGCTTAAAATGCTTCTCTGGTTCACAACAAACTGTTGGTTACTGCACATATATGAAGTTTTGTGCCCATCTTTTGTCGTCATCAACCCCAAATTTCCCAGTTTACTCATGAGAGTGTCCTGAGGGATGGCATCAAGTGCAGCGCTGAAGTCAAGACAGATTGTCTCTAATGCCTCCTCCTTATCTGCCA
>VXBC01003471.1:395793-497730 GCA_013399945.1 Ploceus nigricollis | reverse complement strand
CAGCTCTGGCGTTGGCGGAGGGAGAGCGGCCCCGCGCGGGAGCAGCCCCCCAGACACCGCCAGCCTCCCTTTGCCGTGGGAAGAAAACTTTATTTCTTTAACAAGATATTTCTTTATAAGAGGCGGGGACGGGCGGGTGGCTCTGGGCTTCTTGAGGTCTCCGAGGTCAGCGAGGTGCGCGGCCGGTCAGCGCAACCTGGAGCAGGCGGAGCGCAGCTGGCGGGGGAAGGACGCTGATGGAAGCGATGGCCCCGGGCCGGCGCCCCGCCGTGGGTCGGGGCCCCGTTGCGGGCGCGCACCGCGATGGGCAGCCGTGGGAACGGGCGCGGGGCACTGGCGGCGCTCGGAGCGGAGCCGCCTCTAAGGAGGTGCCGTTTGCCGGCCGCTCCCTGCCCCGGGAACCGGAGGGCTTGCGTGTTCCCTGGGAACCGGAGTGGCAGCGGGGGAAGGGGCTGGAGCCGCGGAATATCATTATCCGACGGAGAAGTGGGTCAGGGCGCAGGCACTGGCACCGTTTTTGCGGGAAGTCAAAACAAGACCAGAAAAAAAGAAAGCAAAATCCACCCAAACCAGAAGTGAAACATGAAGGCAAACAAACGCCAGATCTCGCGTATTGGGAAGTGCGGGCCGGCGGGCCGAACACCGGGCCGGGGGGATGCAGAGCAGCACGCGTGGGCCTTGTGCGGGGCCTCAGCTGAGCCCCCCTTGTCCTGCACGCACCCGACCCGGCGGGGGTGGGCACCCTGCCCTCTGAGTAGTGCCTGCCTTCCCACGGCCTTCCCGCGCCGAGCTGAGCTCTCATGGGAAAGATAAGTGGGGGCTGGAAACACCCCTGACAAACACAAGAGATTTTGGGAGCGTTAGATGGTACACACGGTCCTCGGCTTCATCCCAGGCTCGCCAAAGTGCAGCCCAGGAGCCGTGTGAATGGTCCCTGTGTTTGTGATACTGTTCGCATCTGAGTGAAACGGTCTATTCTGCACGGATGTGATGCGACTTTTAATGGTGGGCAACTTAAGTGTAGAAACACTTGGTGCTTTATAGGTACCGAGCCTCTCAGTCCTCAGGCACAGGGGCTCTATCTGCCAGCTTGTCCTTCAAAGAAAAGAAAAAAAACCCGTGTGTTTCTCATTTCAATTTCCACCTGCTCTACCTGGCTTTTTGGGATTTTATGAGCTATCTTGACATTAAGCAAAGTAGAAATTTCAGAGTGAACAGAAGTTAGAGGAGAAAGTGCCAAGATGCTGAAGCAGTCAATTGTATTTGGAAAGCAGACTGCAGATGTGTCTTCTCATGCAAGGTCAGCATCTTTCAGGGTACTACAGTGTAAATACAGTAGAGGTTGGTTCATTAGGAGAAAACTTAACTTGAGTAACAGTGCATGTTAAATGGACTTTTGGCATCATGGGATGCCAAAGCCTCATGTGCTGAGCTCCACCAATAAAAAACTATTTTAGGATTGTCTTAAGGGAAAATATTAAAGATTTTAATCAGCTGATTTTCGTGTTATTGAATGAACCTAAATGCCAGTAAAAAGCTATACTGATTTCCAAACCCATACACAGACAAGCATGCACAAACACACTGATACACATATGGAAGACAAGCTACTAATACAAATAGTTAATATATTTGAGATAAACTCCAGCTGCAGCACCATTTTGCAACTGGCTTAGTTTCTCAGTAGGAGTAAGAATAATACAATATTGCATAGCAGTATGCATAGGTATTATTTTAATATACAATATCTTGTAATATACAATATATCATTGTAATGTACAATATAAAGCCAGAGCCTGCAGTAATGCCTGACTCTCAGACTATACCTGTGCTTGGCTTTTCTCTCAAGATGATAGGTAGATATAAGTCAGTTGTGTTGCTTCTAAGTATGCATGAGCTTGCGACAATTTCTAGGTTCCTCCTCTATCCATGTTGAAACCAACTTTTGAGCAGTTTGATGACTTTTTAATTGCCAAGTGCTCAGCTGTGGCCAGCTGCTCCCTGCTTTGTGACTGTGACAAGACTAAAGGACCTCCTTTTAACAGCTGCTAACATGATTAGCTGCCCAGGTATGTGCTGGAAAAGCTTTAGCTGGGTCAGTGTATTTCTTTCTTGCAGGGTTTCTTTAAGAATTCCCTTTTATTTATGCCATGAGTAAGTTACCCGTCATGAACACATCCTCAATGAAGGGTAAGTACAGCATTCACGGAGGGCACTACTATTTCCTAGTTTTCCACAGTAAATTACTACACAGGAAGAATCTGGACTGACATGGTTGTTATGCTGATAGTTAACTTTCAGTAGGTAATACACTATAATATTTTATGAGGTGAATGATAAACACCTTAATGATTTAAGACAGATCACCAGTGAATGTGTTAGACTCTCCATAATTTCAAACCTTTACATCAAAATATAGTCTCCTTAAAACATGACCACAGAGGCCTACACTAGGCAACTCGTCTGCAGTTTTATAGCCTGTAATACAGAGATAATTAGGATGGATTAGAAGGTTCATCTCTGGCCTTTCAGTGTGTGTGCATAGCTGGTCAGAATAAGAATTAAATTATAATATCCTGTTGTGATTATACTTTACAGCTTTGAGTAGGTGTCAGTGGTTTAGAA
The DNA here is from genome assembly GCA_013399945.1 of Ploceus nigricollis. NCBI lineage: Eukaryota > Metazoa > Chordata > Aves > Passeriformes > Ploceidae > Ploceus > Ploceus nigricollis. The sequence continues at coordinate 495,105 of VXBC01003471.1, read as the reverse complement.
AATACACAGGACAGAGACCAAGTACTACAGTTCCCTTCTGGTTCTTGAACTGAGGAACGGCTGGGGAGAGAGCTCTCTATGGTATAGGAAGCACTTGGCTGTGGTGGGGTGACACTTCATCTTTGCCTTCAGCTGTCAGTGCATGATGTTTTAGCTTGTACTGTGACAAGCCAAATTCACAGAAATTAATTTGGAAATGTGTAAAGGAAACAATTAACTAGCTCAAAACATGAGTTGTATTACTGCTTCCTCTCTCTCCTCTGTGAAGTATAAATAACCCAGAACATGTCACAGGAGCAAGCAGATATGAAATGGACTTGTAGCTAACATTACAGATTTCTGTTTCTTTAAAACTTACTATTCTTATTGATGACTTAGCAATGAAAATATGACTTATTTTCCTCACTATACTGTATAGTAGATATGTTGAGGATTTTAATAAAGCTTTTTTTCAGTACACAATATTTCTACTTATACTCTTATGAAACATTAGTAAATCTTGATGAGAAACTGTTCCCTGTTTAGTTGCTGTTTAAAACTTTTCTCCTTTTGAAAGGCCTTTCCTTTTGTTTTCAAATTCCTTTAATGTTCAGCTTTCTTTTCCCACCTGATGTTAAATATTTTCTTCAAATCTGCTCTTTTTATCAATTTCAGCATTTTTTATCAGGCTAAATGAACTTTTTCTCAGTGTTGATACTGTAGTTTCCTTTGTATTGTGACAACCTTGTTAATTTCCAGAATGAGTCATTCCATGGTTCCTTCGGCTTTTAATTTTTTTTCTAGCTTTGAGTGCTTTATGGGTGTTTTTTCACGATAATGTCAATTTCTTGTAGCATTTATCTTCTTTTCTTGTTTTCATTTTCAATAATGTCTTTGATATTTGTCAAATCCATTTTTGGGTTTACATGTAGCTCCTCTCCTCTCCTCTCCTCTCCTGTCGATGTGTCAATTTAAAATACTGGTTTTCTTCAGAGCACTTGCTAATTCCCATGGGTGTTTAATATTGATTGCCCCTTTACATGGAGAAGTGTTAGCACAGGATCTCAAACTTTTGTTTTGGTAATATTAAGATACAAAATGAAAGTAAACCTACTGTTTTTGTCTACCTCCATTTTGTTTGGCATGTTAGAGTTTCAAGATTATTCAAAACCTATTAACAGGTAAGTAATTTTTCCATATTTTAAATGAATTCCATTTCTGCACTCTGTCTAGTGTTACTTTCATTTTTTTAATTGGTCTGAGGCATTCCTTTCCCAATTCATCCACCTCCAAGAACACAAAAAGACAAGAAAAATGATGACTTTAAATCCCTTTTTTGTCCCTTTCCTAAAAGAGATGTAACTCAATTTGGTTTTCAAAGCTAAGCAAAATGGCAGTATATGTATATATTTTCCTCTCAGAAAAAGATCAAAACTTGACAGTTTGACAGAAGCCAGGTGCCATCAGACTCTTGGAAGGGTTATGTGAGGGACAAAGTCTATTTGCATAATCTGGTTTTATTATTTTACTTCCCTGTAAGAACCAGTTGAAAAAAGCTGAACTGTTAGATGCACTAAAAAAGCAAGATTTAAACCTGTCTGGCCTAGCCATGGAAAAGGCTTCAACACCATGTCTTCTGGCAAAGCAAAGGTTTATGCGCTAGAAATCTTATATATTGGTTTCTCCTAGCTTTACCAGGTGATTGTGAAATAAACTCTACATCTCCCTACCAACTCTGCCTTTTTGGCAAAACCCGTCTCTGCCTAGCTGATTCTTTAAGTGCCAAAACAGCTGTTCCTTGTTAAGTCTGCTGAAAAATGACCTTCTAACTGCACTATGTATCAGAGCAGAGCGATTATCAAGTGTGAGAAGTAAGCAATGATGGACTGAAAGGCAAATTTTGAACATTTTTAATATGTATTTATACACACACACACACACACACACATACATGTATGAGCACTGAGTCAAATATTTCTACATTTCCTTCGTACTTGTTTTTGGCTGTTTGATCACAATTTACCTCTCTGTTATGTAGCACTCAACACTACTACTCGACACCCACTGCTACTACTCTACACCTCTTATGAACAAGTGTTTCCAACATATTTATTGAAGGTTGATTCTGTATTTTCCACACAAAACCTCTCTGTGAAGAAAGATGCACCACTGTATATATATAAAAGACAGATGCACCACTGTAAATATAGTTTCTGACTATATTTTCATCTCTGTGGGAGCCATGGCCATGTTGTAAAAATGTTCCTACTCCAGTTACAAATCTCCTCCTATGTTCTAGACAAATGTCTCTAGGGACATTTGGTTATCTTCCATCCTGCTGTGGAGCAAAGAAATGGAAGGAGGAAATGAAAATAATATTTCATACTCCTGTTTAACATTCCTATTAGTTTCTGCTTGGATTATTAAATGTAAAACTGGAAACAGAAAGTACAGCTTTGACGACACTATCGTATCATCCCACTGCCTGGTTACCTGTTAGCAACACAGTAGTTTCCCGCAGAGACACATAAGGCTAAATCCTGAAATGATAAAGGAAGAGTGGGCAGGAGTGAATTATTTGATATCCAATTGCCTCCCAGTCTCCAAACACAAGGTAATGTGACCTCCTGGGAGGTCACATTAACTTTTGCTCAACTTTCTATGGAAGGCCAGGCAAAAGCAGGTCTGCCTTACTGCTGGGGAGAGTGGCGGTGTGCAGAGCCTCTCCCAGCTCCTCTGCAGCCTACCCAGGCACTGAATTTGGCCCTTCACTTTGAGATACATAAGGCACCCAATGTTCTTCATGTCAACCATGCAGTGAGCTGTGCCTACAATTTCACATGTCCCCTTCTCCTGCTCTTACTGCTGGTAAACCTCTCATTGCAGAGTGTAAAGAGGCATTTTCTGTGCCAGTGAAGAAAACTCTCTCAGTCAGTAACTGCAGAATAAGGCACTGTTTTCAGTGGTGTCAGTGATTAAAAGGCTCTTTTTCTGCTGCCTTCTTTTAAAGATAATGTACATCCTGACAGGAAATTTGGACAAACAAAACCAAAATGTATACTTTCAAAAACATCAATCCAAAATGCAAAACTCCAGTGCATGCTTAAGCTATGTATTAAAGGCATGCATAGACTTAAACAGTTTGTCATGCAGAGTAAACCCCATTCCTACATATGCAGCAGGCTTTAATAATAGCCCATTTAATGGTAAATAATAAATAAATAAATAAATCTCCCTGGAACAAGTCATTAAGCTGAGATCTACCAGGTCAATTCCAGCCAAAAGCAAGCTGGCATATTCACAGATCTTATCAAACGAAGTTTTTCCTATGCTGACGTCACATTTATAATTTTTTTTCTCTTTTATTTGTGAATTTGTCAGCATTCTTCTTACAGCAAGTGCTGACCTGCAGCCACAATAGATATGAACTCCCTGGAACGATTTATCATAATCATCATGCTCTGGTAAACATTGTTGATAATGCTGCACAGGGGAGTTTTCAAATAATGCATATTGAATGGTAGGAATAGTTCACTGCTGGAAAATGAAGCATGGGAAGTTTTTTTTCCTTAAATGCATGTTTATAATTTTATTAGTGGGGGTTTTTTTTGGTTTTTTTTTTTTTTCTTATGGCAAATTTTAGCACATTTACAATATATGTTTCAATTTTAGCTGGAGTAAGAAGCCAGTTAGATTATGGAAATAAATTTGCATATTATGACTACTATTATTCTCATAGTTTTAAAATATAAGTATGTTTGAAATCTATTATTCAACTGGGGATAAAAGTACACAGTAATGAAATGATAACAAAAGTATGCTGATATGCCATAGCCCATATCAAAAATAGCAGCTATTTTTCAGTGTTGAATGTATCCACAAATAAAATTCACAACTCCTCCTTCTTTTGACAGTACCACATGTTGCTAGTTCATTGATAGGAAAAATAAACAGAGGCAGACATGTTGCATTCTAGTACATAGAAACAAAATGCCCAAGTTTCCCAAGTAAGAAAAGGAATAATTAAACAATGTTCCTTCTTAATTCTAAAAGCATTTCTGGCAGTCATTCAGTTGTAAAGACTTTTAGGATCTCAGAACCTCTGCTGTTAGAAAAATAAACTTCTGATATTTGAACAAAATATTATCAGAAATGATAGACTTATCTTAGTTTGTTAATAAAACTTCAGAGCTGCCTATCAACTGTGGTAACTGAAGTATAAAAAAATTTAATACATAGAAAGACATATGTGACACATGTATAGAAAAGAATTCTATATCTTAAAGGAAAATTATGAGATCTGAGATTGCTCTTGCCACTCACTATCTGGTATTTGGGGTTATGATAGACAGTTGTATGAAAAGTCTTGCTCAGTACTTGGTAGATATCAAAAAAAATGGCAAAAATATTCTTAATAGAGAACAAAACAGAGAACATCATTACTTGTGTCACTCTATAAATCCTCTCCTTGCTTGATGCTTCTAATTATGACTGAAAGAAAATTACTCCTTAGGTTCTGTTGTTTGGGTTTTTTTTTTCCTCACCACACACATTCAAATTTTCTTCTCCAAAGAACAACAACCTTCTCCAAAGAACACCTCAAAGATGAGTTGTGATGGGATTTTCTTCTGTGTTTAGGGAACAAGAAGGAGGACATTTGAGGGACAAAAAAAATTCTGAGATTCCTCATTCTGGAAGAGAGACATCCCATGACCAAGATGTGCAGAACCAGATCAGACATGGAGATCATAGATGGGAACTGCTTGTTTGGCCAACAGGAAGAACTGCTGGAAGCAAATGAATCCAGCATGAGCCAAGTTTGAAAATACTCTAATACCAAAGTTCTTTCAGTAATTAGATTCAGACTATGAAAATCCTTGGCAATAATGTTCTGGATTCAAGTGTATTTATGAGAGTTCAAGGACTGGCCAACAAGAGTTTAGAAGGTTACTAAATGCAGATGTACCATCAGTCTTAGTAAATCTGAACTGAGGATTAGTCAGTGGTTGCAGGTTACCTGGGAGAAGTATTGTGTACCAGTCCTCTTTTTCTCTTTTGTGGGGACCTACTAACCACTGGAGAAAGAACGGTTTCTTTCTCAGAGCCAAATGACACTTTTGGGTTACATTTTTATAGGTTCACTCTTCACAGACAGCTGAGACCTTTAGAGGCCTTGTTGATGACAAGTATGGCCCTGGCTGATGACAGAAGCTATGGTGTATTTAAATGTGCTGGGATAAAAAAGGTAAAAGTGGTGTTTACCATCAAATCATCAAAATATTCTGACTGCAATAAAAGGGTGTGCCATTAGGTTATGCTTTTATCAAATGTCATTTGCTTATTTTAAAATGCATCTGAATAAGTGTAAACATGTCCATGGAACTAAATTTCAGGAAAAAGCAAAAGCTTTAAGTAAGTTTTATTATTAAGGTAAGGGTTAGGGACCAATTAAGTGAAAGATAAGCAGCCAAGTGTAAGGTATGCAGGGAGATGACAGAGCCCTGGCTTGAGGTTCAGCTAATTGAACGTGGCACAAGGCATTTTCCTGTGGGACACAATGAATAGCAGAGTGAGAAGCTGTCAGAAGTTAGGAATAGTCCTGCGAAGGTTGGCTGTGTTTCACAGTTGGTTAAGGGTGCGTTACATGAGTTGAGGGCTGACCAAAATTCACAGTAATTGGAGCGCAATAGTGGCATCTTTTAGGGAGAGGAAATCTTAATGTCAGCAGTGCCTAAGTAACAGTATCAATAAACTTTTGTAAGGTCAAGACTACCTAGGTAACCATCAAAACCATCAAATTTGAATACATATATGGTAAAACTGGGACAAATGGGGAAAAATAACTGAGGGTTGGTATATTACCTAGAGGAAGACAGAGAAGAAAGGGAAGGATCAAGGAAGATGGGGGAGCATGCTTGGGAAAATGTTGATGAGGAGCATAAACATGCTTGCATATGTGAGCAGATAGTTGGTCAATTGTGGGAGACCAGAACACTCCTCTGGATGCTCTGGCTCGCCCGAGACCTCTGCCCTGGCCGGGAGCCCGGGAGCCCTGTCATGAAGTCAGAAGCACCTGCGCCTTTGACCTTAGTCCGTGGGAACATCTGCTGACTCTGAGAGAAGAATTGCAAGCCACAAGAGTTTAAATAGTGTAGTAGTGGGATTGCTAGGGGGTGAAAAGGTGGAATTTTAGAATTTTGATAAGGGGTTTAAAGGAGGCAAGATGGAGGAATTTGGGTGTGTCTTGTCCTTCTTCTTCTTCTTCTTCTTCTTGTCCTCCATCTTTCGCTGTGATGCTAGCACTTTTCTATTGGGTTATACTGGGGACACACAGTTCAATATTGGTGATAGATATTGGCACAATTTTGTAAACATAGTACACGTAACTTTTAGTATATAAAGTTTGTACCGTCCCACGAAGGGGCAGAACCCTGTTCTCCGACCTGCCAGACAGACCTGCGGCGAGTCAGAGAAAAATTGTTAGAGATAAGAGAAAATAAACATCCTTGAGAAACACAAACTGCGCACCCTGACTCCTTCTTCGGCAGCACGAGCTGGGAACAGAGACTTTCCAAGATCTTAGGGTCCAGCCGACCCCGAGATCCAACAGTCGATAAGTATTTTTTTCTTTGATCAAGCTGACTGAAACATTCCCAGTTCACAGTATGAATCAGCACAAGTGTGTGAAGACTATGTGATTTCCTGAATTATGACTTCTATTTGTGATCTTTCACTGTTTTGAAATATTGAATAATATGATTTGGGCAAATAATTGGAGTCAATCCTTAGTGCCAGATTACATTATTTCATCCTGCATCAGTAATCTTCCTTCTTTTGTGGTTATCCTTGTAAAGCCCATGCTGAATTCTTGGTTCTGTTGTTCTGTCTTATATTGTCTTGGTGGGGAGGTTATAGTTTGCAAGCAAAGACAGGTAAATGGAAGGGCCTCCAATATGACTGTGCTCCCATTATAGGACAAGGAGAAATGCCAGTGTATTCTGACCAAATATCAGTGAATGCTTTGCAGGACATGTTGAATATCTCTCTGAATGCCATTGCATGGCTCTGTTGGGATTTGACTGTGAGAACTTAGAAAACTCACATACATGGAGACCTCTGAGGGCTCAATTCAAGTTCCTAGATATAGGCATTTAGTGCTATTTGAGAATCTGAGAATCTCAATGACCTGGACACTGTACTGTTAGATTGGCCTCAGGGCTTGGATAAGACTTACAGCTGTAAGCATGAAACTCATTCATAAAGCATCTTGAGTGTGGTCAGATGCCTATACATGGGTACATGTGCTTAGTTATCATCTTCAAGCTGAATATTCTCTCTGGTTTGTCACCTTCTGGGAACTGCTAGGAGCTAAATCTCCAAAGTAGTGTTAATGCATGGATGTTGAGTTTCATTCCATATTGTCTTCAGATGTCTGGGTGTTGGAGAAAGATTAATGGGCTGAGGTAAGTTCTACGCCTCTCAGAGGTTAGGGATGGGCAGACATTCCCTCTTTCCCCAGATAAGTACCTATCCTCCCTGCAGGACTGACTGTTGTCCATGCACAGTCAAGGACTCAATCCTTCCATGAGCTTAGGAACGTGTGCTTCTATTTGGCCTCCTCCTTTTTCCCTGGTGGAGATGAGGAGATATCTTTCATCCTACCATGGTGCTTGGCAGAGCAGGATTTGGGCAGTTGTAAGACAGCTGGGAGAGAAAGCAGGTAGTCTGATTTAGCCAGAAACAGGAGGATGGATGAAAGGCAGACTTTCTGCACTGTGTGGTTTGGGGACTGACTGTGTAAATGCGGGGAAGGGGGGCTACCCTGTATGAGAGTGGAAACTGCGATACTGTCAATGAGATGATGGAAATGTGCTGGAGAAAAAGGAAAGGTGTGATACTTTAATGGAAAAGGAGGAAGAAATGGGCTATTCTTGGACTTGGAGTAGAGAAGCATAAAGTTGTCTACTTACATCATGAAAGAAATTGACCACTTATAGCAGAGGTGAACAAAGCTGTAGCAGGTCCTACAAACAGATCTGGCAATCATGGCTGCCGAGGCTTAACTGTCTTGTCTAAATCATCTCTCAAGGTACAGACAATTAGCTCACTTCTGAAAACAGCTGAAGAAGGAAATGGCCACCTTTTGTGTACTAACTGAAACTCTCACGTAGGCAGTAATAGGACACTCAGGTCCTCCATTGCTTTTGCAACATTTGCTGCCTCTTTTCATTGCCACAGCTTGCCTGAAGGTCCTGAGACCCATTAAGTTGCATGAGTGGTTTTGTGGGTTCTACTCCAGTGTTTTTCTGCTGTACAGGTTTCTGTCTGCTCAGGAGAGATACCACTGCTAATCTGCTCACATGGGGATTTTTGGAGGTGAGCACAGTACAGACAGCTCAGTAACAGTATTTCAGACAAACGCAGCCTGTGCAGCGCTTCGTGTCATTTGTGGCAGCTCCAAGCTCTATTTAGATTAAAGTCTTTGTGAAAAGGAAGATTATTATCAAGATACTATACCCATATCTAGTATAATTATATATGAAAGTAGGAATACTCTTGTTGAAACATCTCCCATTTAGCTAAATTATTATTAATAGAAGACAGGGAGGCTTAATAAGTGGGATTAGCACACATGAGTGGCTACACTAATGAACTGTTAGCATAAATGAAATACTTTGAACTTTCATCATTTAGAGCAAATAAGCTTGTTCATCTCCTGAGTGATTTTTGAATATACCAAAAATACCCTTCACCCTTTGATGTGCAAGATAGCTACTTTAACAGGGGAGGGTGGAGAGAAAGGTGGAGGTTTGTATGTGTACGTGTGTGTGTTTATCTGTGTGTAGTACAGCAAGCTCCCACACTATTTATTTGTTTTTGAATTTTGTAATCTCAAGCCAGATTTCAGACTCCAGAAGCAATCAAGAATATGGAAAAAAAACTGCACATTTCTTCTCCTGTGACCAATGTCACCGGAGTGGTGTGAGCTGCCTTTGCACTCCAGTTCACTCTGAGGGATTCTGAGCTGGGCAGTCAGTCTTGAGAAGGCCTCCCCTATCTTCTAACTGTCCTGAAGCTGGAAGTAGCCTTAAAGGACTTGCTGTGTATAACAGTGTGAAAAACTCCATAACTAGAACAGATACGACAGGTCCCTTTTCCATACTTATAGAGTACGTACTGAAAGCTTCCAATTAAACCAAACCAAGGAATAACATCCATGGTTTACTCTGTCAACTGCTCAAATCAACTGAAAAGGCACAATTTACATTGTGCAGATATCAGAACTCCTATCAGAAAACAGGGTCGCACCTCCAATACTTTTTATTGAGATGTAGGTAAGTCTCACCACCAGTTTTTGATACTGACGAGCATATTTGTCATAAAATTAATGATTTTTTGTAACTCAGATCTCGAGGGGCTGGACTAAGTCCAATTGACACAGGCAACAAATGTGCAGTAGCTATAAAACATCTTGGCTTTTTACTGAAATAACAGTTTCGGATTTTCTTGGTATACACTGTAAGTAAATGACTGAATTTGAAATATTTTGCATTCTGTTTCTTTGTACTCAGAGCATTAAATAACTGAGGGTTTTCATCTCATAGCTGTTTTGTCCTCCCCACTTTTCTAGGGCATACATGACTGCTGTACTAGTCAGATGGCTGTGAAGCACTACAGTAACATAAACTGTGATGCCTTAAAACGCAACACTACTACACCTTTGTAATATAGGTGAGTTCAACTTTAAAACATAATTTTGTAGCATTGGACTGTGCCTGCCCTACCTTAGGACCTGCTGTGAATTATTCTGGGAGGCACAAAAATTATTCTTCCTCAGTATAGATGGATTTTTCTGAACTGTACTGTGCAAATTTAAAAGGCCTGGGCCCAAATGCCATTGCCCCTATACATCTTTTCCACAGATGCTAGATGACTGTTGTAAAACCTGGCAGTCCTTCTAGCATGGGCTTTGTAGTGCTTCCTCTAGGTCAAGCCTGGAATAAGAAGACCTCTGAAAATACAGATGATCTTTCTCTTCCTAATATTTCCTACATTATCTACATAACCCCCATATAGCCACTTGTGAGGAATGTTCTCACAATGTTCAAGTAGGACAATGACAAGAGTGGGAGCCATGTGGATAAGACAGTCCTTGTCCAGTCCCAGGGCATATCTGTAAAAATGCACCACATGTTTTAGTTATGGGATTAACAGTGCTGTTACACTAGATCTCTCCCCTTCAAAGCTGTCTTCATTTCCATTCAAATAAGAGTTTTGAGTCCTTACAGAGGGAAAATTCAGGCTCAGATTGTATTTATAGATATTTTATGGGATACAATGAGGATGAAAGCCTGGCCTCTAGCAGAGTCAGTGGTACAATTCCCTTGTTTCTGAGAGTTCATGGTTTAATCTAATCCCCTGTACTTTATAAAATACCGTTGTGTGCTACAGGTTAAATTTCTTTAGTACTTGGAGACTCCTGTTGAGCTTTGAAATTGTTAGTAGAATTGGTGCTGCCCTTATGCTTTTAAATGCTGTCACTTCCTTCTGCCTTTGGAGTCCATGTGGAAAAGAAATGTTTTTGAAAGACAAATAGTAGATGCAGAGAAATAATACATAATGAGATATGTAGTTCTTTTTTAACGGTGGTAAGCAAGAAAGAATAGAAAAAAACACTGGTGGAGTGATTAAAACATGTATCATCAAACATAACCTAACCTGTGCTCCCCCTGAAATGTGCCTATTTTTTTCTTCACTATCTCTTAAATACCAGAGACAAACAATTCTACCGAGTTTGTTTTGGGTTTTGTTTGTGGTTTTTTTGTTTGTTTGTGGGGTTTTGGTTGTGGTTTTTTGTTTTGTTTTTGTTTTTTGGTTTGTTTGGTTTTGTTTTGTTTTAATCTAGAGCCATGCCTCTATTATTGTGTCTTTAGCTGTGATTGGATTCTATCTACAAATGACTGGAATTGTATACTGACATTCCAAAACATTTTTGGAAATCCTCAAGGGAAAAAATAGTCTTGAATTGGGTTCATGTATTAAAACATGGGATTACGGAAAGAGATTAGGTCCCTGAAAGTTTACTCTGAAATATCTGACTACCCCAGTACACATTCAGGCTTTGGTGTGTAATTTGTTTGACCTACATAATAGCTTCAAGGATATTAAGAAGAAGAAGGATATTTCCTCAAAAAAGGAGCTCTTGAATCAGCATGTTCCCTCTACTGCCTGAGTAGCTTCAAAAAACATCATGTTTTTTGAATGTTCTAAAATTCTTAGAAGTTTAGGAAAGAACTAATTCTTAGTGAGTAAAGGAAAGCCTTCTGTAATTTATTTTTATGTCAAGAGACAGATTTTTCTCCTAGTGCAAACTTAATAAGGGCAGTTTTCATCCAAGAATATTCAGTTGTTGGTAATACTTGTGCTGTTTCTCTATACATGAAAGAAATATTTCAGGATACCTGTAAAATCTGTGCACATTTCAGCAACTGATTCCAAATTGTAATGAGTTTTAGAAAGACTGGCTCAGCTTTTGAGGAATAAAATACAGCAGACGGTGATCTTTTTTTGAAAATCTTAGAGTAAAAGTTGTATTCTATGAATTGAACAGAATTTCACTCCTTTGTGCACAAATGCATAGAAAAAACCTCCCATGCAGGTACTTAATTCAATTTTCTTTCAGCTGGTAGTCTGAACAGAATTAGTATTAGTGAGATGCTTCAGCTGAAAATTGACAAATGTGTATTTTTTAAGCCTACTGTCTCACTAAAGACCAAAATATGCAACTCTTTCTCATGCTAATGAGAAGTTGAAGTCAATGAGATTTGACATGTAAGTGCTCAACAACTTCATAATCTTGCCCTAAACGCTTTTTCTTTGGTAGATCTCTGTCTCATTGTCTTGCTGGCTCTCTGTCTTTTGAAAACAGGTTATCTATAAAACTTTTTCTGGTGATACATTGTGAAAAGAGAGCTCAGTAGGCTTCCTGCCACTTTTTGAAAGCCTGTTAACTGTACATATTAATTGCCGTTTGCTCCCAACTGCATTGTAAATATAATTCTATGCTGATATTTCAGTTCCATCTGACAATGCTAAGCACCATAATATCGGGATATCTACAGCGTCCATCAGCATGACTGACACAGATTAGACAATTGTGCTTTTTATCAAAGAGGTTTCTGTCTCTGAAGACACTCTCAGTGCACTGTAGAGCCAAATAAACTGGAAACAATACAATGGAGTCTACTAAACCCCTGAAAAAAAACAGTGCTTCAACATCTCTTTTTTTTTCAAAAGAGAGACTAGCTCTTGGATCTCCTTAAGGAGGATAAAAGTTTTAGTGGCCAAAGAGAGTCCTTAAATAAGACAGGATCTTTCTAGTCCTGGACCTAATATTTCTCCTGCAGTGATATTTTATCTATGGGTACCTGAGATAATAACAACTTAAAAAATGAAACTGAATACATTTCACACAATTAGATAGTATGACACTTATTTACTAGATGAGACTCTTTCCTCTGGGCACAGGAAAGCAAGCCTGACTCTGTTTCCTGAAGGGCAGCTCAGTCCAGCACACAGGACTATGACAGTGAAAAATGAAAGTAATTTCACTGATACAGCCTGGTGCTAATACATATGCATCCCTCCTTACCACACTCCTCGTGGGCTCATGTTCAGTTAGCAGTGCTGCACCTGCGCACCAGGAGCCTACAATGGATGTTTTATGAACCAAATTATCAGTGAAAAGGCAATCTTTAATTTTACAGGCTACAAATGAAATGTATTGTATGCTCTGCACAGAATGCTTAATCCAGGGACTGAATGGTATTTGTGATATCAGGAAAAGGTTTTTCAACTCAATGAGATTCAATTGATTCAATTTAACCTGCAAATGAACTCTGGATTCTTGGCCTCTCTGTTTCTCCCCTTTCTTTGTGCACATAAGAACCAGAAAAACAGTCATGGCTGACCTTGGACCAGGATCATTGTAGTGCTGTCACTGTCAGTCCTCTACCACTCTCTTCACAGTACAGAGCAGCAGAAGAGACTCCCACAGCAGAACAGAGCAGAGCATCTCCAGATATGGCAATTTGTATTCGCTTCAGTGGTGGTCTGTTCTTCACTGGAAAGCAAGGGTTAACACCCCTATCTCCAGCTATGGTACTCTCTCTGTCCTGCTGAAGGATGTATGGTCAAGCCCTGGGGACACAGAGCCCATACAGCAAATATTTGAGCATATTGCATCTGCCAGAGGATGAAGTGAGAGGTGAGCAGGGCTGCAGCTGATGCTCAGCAGAATTTCCAGGCTGATGCCATTCCCATGGTACACATCTGCTGCAGGCTGCTGGGGATGGAGGCATCACAAAGAAATGAGATTTAAGTATTGGTAAAATAACAGTCTGGGCTCTGTCTCACCAGTGGCTAAGCTGTGCTTCTTCCAAACCAATTTACTGTCCAGACCTCTCCCAGTCATTCATGTATTGTGCTGCATTTGTAGAGACATTGATACATCAGGTACAAAAGAAACATGCATTTGATAGACTGAGATGAAGATATGGGTGAAAAGCCTTTACAGAAAGGTGAAAAAGTACTGTGAGCCATGCTGATTTCTTCTTTTAAAACAGACATATCTTTCTACCAGTTCACACACAAAAGACTAAATCATGCTAATTTTTTTCTCAAAATAAACAAGAAATTACCTCTATTAAGTCTGCAGCAGGTGTTTTTTTTCGTGCATTTGTTGCTGCAGTTTTAAAGCTCCCTCACTTCACTAAATTTATTGAAGTTTAGCCTTACTGGCTCACTACGGAGGGCAAAACACCCACAGGTGAAACCCACCTGCACAGCAGAGCATACTTTCATTCTGTGTCCCATCCCATATCCCAAGAAATACAGTTGTCCTTATCCTTTTCCCTTGGCAAATATCAGAAGACTTCTGTTGGTCTTCAAGATAATGTATCTGTATTCTATACTTGTATTTCAAATAAGAAACTGATTAATTAATTTAGTAACATATTAATTTGCACTGAAGTAGCTTCAGGATGCTACTACTGAAATAAGGAGATTTATTCCACATAAACACTACCTGAGCTGGCTGTATAGTTTTATTCAAAGAGGGTCACGTGTGGAAAAGCCAGGGTAATTTCCGAACACTTGTAAGAGTCCAATGCCATTCTCAGATACTGTATAGTCTGTGCAAACAGTTGATATGAAAATAATGAATTTAAGGAAAAAACAGCTATTTTTGTTTAGAAACAGCATAAATCTAAGGGACTTCAAATCAGTAATATTTCAGCAGTTAGAGAAGAAAATAAATATCTAGTACCTGTTTGTCCTTTCAGGATGCAGAGAATGCAAGATAAAATATTTTATTGAAGCCATTGAGCACAGTCAGCAGCAAGGCACTGGCTTTAGCTGTGAGATACCAAATCCACAGTCTGCTCTGCATCCTAGACCTATATCTTCTACTTCTGTTAGAAAGAGCCACCCACCAGGCTACTCTCCTGGATGGAGCTGACATAGAACCTCTCAGCTGCAGAGGCAAAACTGAACGCTTCTTTTCCAAGGATGAAATGCTGAATTGCTCCTCCTCAGGAAACAGCACAGTAAATTGGCTTGCTGCTCCTGCAGAGAAGGACCAGTGAGGACAGGAGATGCCAGCTGCTGCCTCTTCTTCCCCCAGCCACTGTCCGGGCTGGTATAACCTGGCTGCTTCCTGAGAAGCAGAAGCAAACTTGGCTTCTTAGAGACAGAAGAGGAAGCAGCAGAGTTCTGTTCATGTGCTACCCTTTGTAATTACCTGTTGCAGAAAGCTGTTTACATGTCCTTTTTCTGAGTTCATGCCAAGGTGAAATATTCTCTGCTTCAACCAGAAATTCTGTTTTAAACTTGGAAATCTTGCCAAAGTGTATTCATAATAAGACAAGGTTATTGTTAGACTGACAGCCTTTAGTTTTAATTTGGAAAAGAAATGTCAGACGAAACTCCTATACAGCACTGGGACTCATCTTTATACGAAAACAAAACCAAAAAAAATAACGCTCTTCTACTCTATGGGCTTTTCTGAAATTTGATTATGTCAAGAGATTTGAAGATCTGAAATAAGACAACCTGAATGTCCTGAGCATTGAATAATATCTTTAATTGTTGAATATTTGATTCCTCCTGAATTTAGGATCAATGGTAACTTTCTCAATAGCTCAATAGAAAATATCAGAGTGAAAAGCAGAGCCAAATAATGAATATTTTTATTAGATTACAAATATAAAACTTGTCTCATCATTTCACCAGCTACAGATCATCAGTTATATTTCATTTGCCATATTATTTTTGAACTGCCTCTAACAAAACACTACAGACTTTTGACTTGTGTTTGTAGGAATGAGAATAATTGAAAAAAAATGTATATGAGTCATTAGAGAAATAGTACCAGTCCAAGGGATTGCCCCCAGGAAGTGAACTCTGATGGCATACCATATTTATTTATTAATTTAACAACTTAACATTTGCTTATAGCTCAGTTAGAGCTATTCCAATGAATTATGTTGCACAATTACTTCAGACATCTCTACTAATCCTACAGAACATCAAAAGCGGTGCTGGCTGCTATTCAACACTGGGTTCAGTGCCATGACAACAGATGGAATTCATGGCTGAGGAGTAAAAAAACACGCTCCATCCCCCTGTCACTTTTTGTAAGAATCCCTAAAGAGAAAATTATGCAAACTAGTCGAAACTGAATGTAGAACAGGAATGCCTGTGACCATGTGCTATCTGCATTTACACAAAACCACTTATTTGTGAAACAGAATGTAAGTGGTAAAAGTAGATATGGAAGTCTTATTTAAATTCTTGGAAAGGGCAAAGAGGAGGAGGAGGAGGGAGAATGGGCTGGATTTCTCTTCCTCTGAGTTCATGGAGAGTAGACTGAAATTCACAATATTATGGTCACAGGCAGATGACATGAGAATGATTTTTTATGTTGTTAAATGAATGTTCCTATGTTTTGTGAAGACATCATTCTGAGACATTTTACCTAAATCTGTACGTTTTGCAGTACAATTTAATTTGGCAAGATTGTGATAACTGTAGATTGAACATTTTGGACATTACTGTCCTATAGTTAAGAGAACTATAAATGAAAACCTGGAAGTTAAAAGTGCTTGTTGGTTTACATTATCCATTAACAAGAAAACTGTTGAGATGTATGGGAATTGTAAATGTAAAGGAAAAGAGATCTTTCACTTATTTCTGTTGCCAATTGTTTTTTTTTAATCTAGTCAACATCCCACAGATATGGTGATGAGTCAGATGTGTCTACTAGGCAACTACTAAAGACCACTATTGCTTCAAAAGACCAGGCAGTCAAGCTTACCAAGTTCAGAAGAAAAAATAACCATACTGATGCTCAAAAAGGTCAAGTGATAATAGGCTCAGTGCTACTGGTAGAAATGAGAATTCTGGGAAATGAGATGAAAGTAAAAGAAGAAAATATAGTCTTAAGACTGGATGCAGCAATGCATTGTTCAAAGATTTGCTAAGGTGTTTGCATGATCAGATAATACATGCGCAGTGGAACATAAAATAGAAATGGCAACTCTTTAAAGGTACCCTCTGGCTACCTATCCCTGTGTCTAATAAAAGGGCAGTGCTCCATAAATAGATTTTCAGAATTGTCTTCACATATTTCTAGGCAGTAAAAATGTGCTGTCCATCAGAACCATCTGTAGTACAGAGCAGAAGCATGAGCGATTTTTTTTCTCAAAACTCACCATATGGTTCTGCATTCATTTTATTTTGGAATGCTTGTTTAGTACCCTGGTGATTGGGTGCTGCAGGAAAAAAAGGAATGTTTTAACATTTCCTCACCTAGCTACAAGGTCTGTAGCAAACTTGCAGTGGTTTGCCATTGAAAGAATACATAAGAAGCAAAAAGCTTGACTAAATATATTATGCATTAT
This sequence comes from Ploceus nigricollis, assembly GCA_013399945.1. Lineage (NCBI taxonomy): Eukaryota > Metazoa > Chordata > Aves > Passeriformes > Ploceidae > Ploceus > Ploceus nigricollis. The sequence continues at coordinate 478,165 of VXBC01003471.1, read as the reverse complement.
GCCTATATGGTTGACCTTTGAAGAAGTTTGACTTAAGGTGTTCTTGTTTTGTGGCCTTTTCTATGTCACTGAGGGTTTTCTTTCATTTCCTTTTTTTACGTACGGTGAAAGCAAAAGGCTGAAGCCTTTGAAAATAGCTGCAAAATTGTTTATTTTATTTTTTGACTTGTTCTTTAATTTATTGCAGTAGTTATGACTCTAAAGTACCACAGTAATTTTTTTCCTGGAATATCTGATATTTGTGTCTGGCTCTTTGGTCTGACCTATGACAAAGAACAAACACAGTTATGAAAGACTTCTCTGCTCAAGCAGTGTGATTAGACGCTCAGCTGTGCATAGTTGCATTCAAGGGCATTCAGTTGCAGATTTTAGATTTGAGGGGCATTTTAGAAATATGGTCAAGAGTATAAACTATGTGTCAGCCTTGTTTTGGACTTCCAGTTCTTATACTACAAAAGCATTTACTTGGCCTTCACCTGATTTTTTACATAAAATTTAATGTATGACTAAATCAGCCTTGTTAAAGCTCACCCTCAGCCGACTGGAGACAGAAATTAATAATGATAGACTAGTAGACAGAGTTATGTCTTTGTAAGGCTAAGGAGGATTTTAATGTGCTCATTAAAAAAGAAATTCACTAACAAAGTTAATATTGTCATACAATAGAAAAATTCCTAATTTTGTGATACACAATGGGGCATCCAATTTAGGAAGGGTCAGTGAGTTTCAGAGGTCCCTTTCCTCCTTTCTGGAATGAATACTTTCTTTGGAAACCTACCTTTTGAGGAGAGGGTGGAAGGCAGCAAGACCTTTTGAGATGACAATGAGATCAAAAAAGAAGGAGTGATTATTCAAATCCCTCAGAGGAATAAAAGCCTGAAGTAAGAAGAACTGAACCCAAAAAGGACCAGGCAGGGCGGGTAGCGGGCAAAGGGGAATGAGAAGCAGAAACTGAATGCAGAGGGCAAGGCCTGAATGGGAAGCAGTGAAAGAATTAGGAGTTGAAAAGGGAAGGAGGAGGGGAAATTAGGGCTGAAGAAGAGAAGAAAGCAGTGAGAGGCACATCATGGTGAATGAAGCAGAGATGGAAAGTTTATTCTTCTCAGCCTGTAGCAGTTCTTTTGAATACTTTATATGATGGGTCTATTTTGCTAAAGCACAGCTTAATTGTGTTGCTTGTCCTGAAGTCAGATTTATTAAAATTTCCATTTTTGCATCTGTTGTCAGAGTGGGCCACACTGGTGAGTGGCAGGTACTGTAAAGTTTCAGAAGGCCATGAGACAGCACATCCAGTCCTCTGCTTGGTTGCTTAGATACACCAATGAAATGTATCAGGAATTTTTCACCTCACATTTGCACTCCCCTATGCTTCTACTATTGCATTGCAGATAATAACATGAACAGACTCCAGGCATGCAAAAAATAAATTCTTCTTTTTATGAAGAAAGCTACTTATAGCGCAGCTGCCATAACAGCAAGGATTAGATCAAGTAGTTTTTCTCATAATTTTTTATAAAATTATTATTTTGCAACCCCTGTACTTAGCATCCCAATTAATTTAACTTTAAATGAACTTTCAATTCTTAAAAAAAATCATTGCACTTATTAGCCAAAGAAAAACCTAGATTTATCCTATAGTAATTTTCTTCTGGTTTTGAGAATAATAGTCCAGCTATAAGTGCAGTTTCTCTTTCAGTACTAGGACGTAATAAGATAGAAATCAGTGTCATCTCCAGGCATGGCCTGTAGCTTTGAAAGAGTCAGCACACAGAAGTCTTGTGGAGAGCTATCTCCTTTTGTGTCTTTTAGCCTGTTTTATAATTTGGCTCACATTGAGTCTCTTTTTGGCTGCTTAAAGATCTGGGAGAGCTTCATGGGTCCTAGACATCAATTGAGTCTAACCTGCTTTGAGAAAGAAAATAAGGCAAAGCAGATGTCAAAGAGGGAGAGGGAGAGGAAGAGGATGATGAGGACAAGAACAAGGAAGATGGTGAGGATAATAATGTGAACAAGGAAGAGGAAAAGAAAGAGAGATAAAGAGAGGGAAAGAGAGGAAGAGAGAAGGAGCTGGTTATTAAACAATGAAGTTTAGCTAAGAAAAGTTACATGAAAGATGATGGATTGCTTAGCAGTGAAAAATCTGTTTTACAAATATTTAAATGTATTTTAAGGGTTTAAATATTTTATTTCATCCCATGAATTTAAGAAAAACAATTTCAGAAATAAAGAAAGTGCACAAATCTGGCTGTATTCTTATTTTTTTTATTTAGAAGAACCACCAATGCATGACACCACACTTTAACAAATTAGACATAAATGCTAAATAAATCGAGTAATATAACTGTGGAAATAATGAGATATAGTGAAGTGTCTGATTAAGTGCACTCTCTGGAAGAATAAAATAATTTGAGCATCCTGTTACAATGGTAAGAAAGAAATTGACAAATAATGGTTATTAAAAAAGAACTGATTTACTGTAGGAAGAGCTAGAGAAATAAAATCTCCCACTAAGAAAGTCACTAACTCTTATTTTAAATCAGAATAACACATATTTTGCCATAGACAAGAATACATTCTCATGTTTCCTGTAAGTTTTGGTTTGGTTTGGTTTTTTCTCCAAATTTAGTTAAACTGATAGAAGTTCTGTTGTACATTCAAATTCTGCACAGAAATATTGGGAAGCTTGTGCAAGGTCTCTGTCTGTCTTTTAGAGTCCTGAAAAGAACAGAAGATGGCTACATCTGCAATGCTTCTGATTCCAGTTGTAGCAATGTGCAGCTATCAGGGTTTCACAAGGGAAAATGTGATTCAAAACACACCAAAGATTAGCATCTACAGACTTTCTCCTCCCTTTTAAAGGAGGTGACCTATTTATTAATAGCATTTCCAAAGAAATAAATGAGTTTCTATTAATTGCCCTTCTCTCCCCATATGAATGCTGTACTCAGTGCTCCTCTGTTTCTGTGTGTTCATGAACCCTGAAATGGAGAAATCTGACAGGCAGTCTAAACTGAGTGTTAACCACTTTTTCTTAACGGCTTACTTTGACATATGCTTAGATGAAACCATTGCTCTCAGCAGAAAGTAAAAAGAACTTTGTCCAGGCATTTCAGTAAGTCTTTTTCCCCCCTTTTTTTTCAGCAGGGTGTCTTTATTGTTTGTAGACATTAATAAATGAGGCATGTTTATAGACATTAATTGGTAGAAGACATTAATAAATGAGTAACTAATATTTTCCTCCAAAGAAAAATTCTCCTAAGTAGAATTCCTCATGACAAAATCATTGCATTCCAAAGAATTCTGTGTGTGCCAGGTATAAGACTGCTGAGCAGTCCCTCTGCAGTGGCATCAACTACCCTTGAGATGTATTAACTGGATCTCACCAGTCCCTGAAGGTTTGAGAGGTCCTACACAATGAGGTCCCTTCTGTTCCTTCAGGCTAAAAGATGTACGCAAACCACTTTGATACTCTGCTCAGTTGGCTTGACATTTGGGGCCTTTCTTGAGCTAGGGAACAGTTTAAATTGTCCAGCTTAGAGACATCAGTAAAGGTATTATGACTCAGATATTCCACACCCCATCATGTCATTATATTTAACGTTTGACCGAGCACTGGCTGAGTGTCAGTAGTTGCCTATACACACATCCTGAAATAACAGGGAAAAGAAACTCGAGTTTGATTAGGCCACAAAGGAAAGGGTGCAATCTAAGTTGAAACACCTAATGTTTACCCCAGGATCAGAGCACACATCTGCTAATACACTAATACTAATACTAATACACTGCTTGACTAACACTAACACAACTGCTTGACTGACAAGTGAAGACCTGAGCAGCTGATGCAACCTTTATGTAAATCCAAACTCTCAGAGTGATTCTTGTCCTCCAGTTCCTTCTTGGTTCTTGGAAGGAGTCCTCTGTAACTTCAAAGGATGCAAGGCTGATATCCTACTCTGGCCACTGACAGGTAGGTGAAGGACATTAAAGATATGTCCCTGTTCACCCTGTTTGTCCTTCCTGCTTCCATAGCAAAGAAGAAGAGCACTGTGGTCTACAGCAGACCTGGACTTAAGGCAACATACACAAAACAGGATTCTGATTCTCCAGTTGAGCTAGAAGTTGCATTCAACTTGCAGAAACTTTCTAATATTGTGCAACAATTTCTATAATTTGATTGCATAAACCTGCTTACTAAGGCTTGATTGTAAAGTCTTTGGAAAATCCAGTTTTACTACTTGAGAGGGCACACATAAGTGTCAGCATTTGGAAAGATGTGTTTAAGCTCTGTGTGGAGTTGTTAAAGAGACTTGACTCAAAACATATGATTAAGAACTGAAGAGTAGGTACATATTTATCTAAGAAGTGGAAATTTGCAAACTCAAAGGAATACATATGAGGACAATCAAGATTTGGGAGAGAAAAAATTGAAGCAAAATTTAAACAGTCATTCAGACAGAAAGGGTGCATGAGAAAGAAAAGCTCCAGAGGAATGAAGAGCTATTTTCATCCCCATTATGTAAGGTAGACAGCTACATGTGACAAAATATAACTGTTTTTTTTTTTTAATAATGTACTCCTGGTAGGGTTACCATGTGAATAAAGTATGTAGCAAGTAATACAGTCTGTCTTTCCTGAGTGACTTTCATAAAATCCATATTCAACAACTCTTACTTTCTAGCAAACAATGGGACATTCAGCTTATACGTGAGGGGAAAGGGCATTCCAGTGAAAAAGGAGGGCACAGAATGGGAAAGAGGAGCAATATTGGCACAAAAGAGCCAAAGAATGCCAATTCAGAAGGCGAGTGTGAAAGTAAAATCTGCTTCCATGCCTGCTACAGCATATATTACACAACTGGCACTTACTTGGCAAATCATCCACTCAGGCACTGAACTTGGCAGCACTACAGGGATAACCTCTATGTGAGGAAGGACTGTTCTTCAACAATATCTCTAAAATGTTTGGCACCAAAGTATTTTATTTTATTTTATTTTTTTTTTTTTTTTCTAGAAAGCAAGTATTTCTTTCACTTAGTATTTCACTTGAAAACGAGCATTTTCTTTTGGCTGCAAGGAGACATCCTGTCAGTGACTTTTAGTATATTCTTCATATGGTGCTTCAGATTACTTAATATTGTGTACAAATGCCATTGCACAAACATCCCATTTTGTAGAAGTTCCCATGTTAGAGAGCAATGGATGTATTCAGAGACTTGCTCAGTTTAAATGATCTCCTTGTTAATTATTTGAGGAATTATGACAGAGTGCTTGGGGCTGCAGTGCCCTGGTAGAAAGTCTACAGCTGGAAAAATGAAAAGCACTCAAAATAATGGTGAAACTGAAATATATTTTTTTCCACTGACATACTATCTTCTGCACAGTAGTGAAATAAAGATTTGGGGCATTAATAAGAGGAATATTCTATTTTATCTTTAGCAATGTAAATCTATTCACTTTAATGGTTGGCTGCAAGTTATATACTTAAATTACACAGTCATGTAGAAAATCAGTGGCCTATTCTACAAATGTGAGAGTGAAAGCTATCAATTTGTGCAAGAAAAGTTAGGAACATGTTCAAAGCATCACAGGTTATAGCTTTTGGATAGTTGCTTTAAAGAGGGATGGGGTCACATGACTGCTAGAATGAGATAGTGTGTTTCTAAGCACACTCCAAATATGAAAAATCAGTCTTCCGGTTAAGAACCTAAGACTCTCAAAGAAACAGGAGTTAATGTGGTTGGAATCATAATTGCTAGAAAGAAAAAAATATGTTAGTCTTCCAATTTGCAAAGAAACATGAAAGTGAACAGAGGCAAAGAAGTTTATTATGATGCAGATGAAATTAATTCCTACAGACTTGATTTTGATTTACATTTAGTCTCTAAGGAATAACTGAAGTTTTTCAGTGAAGTTAAATAATAGGATGTCTTCTTGCTGTGCACAACAAATTCAGTCTTTGAATCAGGAGAATGAAAGTCACGTACAAATACACGTAGGCATTGTAAGCGATTTACACTCTATTCAGTACCTCCCACAGAAAGCCTGTTCAGGTGGAACATGGAGAATACTTTTAAATAATGTAGGTGTAAATGCTATCATGAGCTTTAGAGGATATAATCATTCCGAGAATTATTCTTGCTAGGAAAGATTGCAGCAGTGAAGTAGTAGATCTTTGTAGGTAAACATTTTAAGAAGCCTTCTAAATGGTGTTTTCCCATATGCATCCCCATACTTAGTAGCAGATGGCATAAAATGGCATCACATGTTGATCTCTCTCTTTTTCTCTTTCAATTCCACTGTCACTCATTTTGATGAATAGAGGGTCACAGCCAAAATGACACACACATGACTAATGTCTGAGGCCCAGATGAGGAAACAAGACTCATTTCAGGTCTGAAGTTGACCATTTTAATGATGGCCAGAAGAGACAAGAGCTACGCCTGATCAGACAGGATAAGCAGCTGATTTTCACTCTCTTCCTGACCTGTAATAGACAGGTATTTGGTCTTGACAGGACCTTTGCCTTGTCTCTTCCTGTGTCTCCATGCTCTGAGGCTGCAATACATTCTGTATTGGGTGCTGGCACTCCTCGAGTGCTTATGCTAGCCCTGAATGTTCATCACAACTACACTGGGTACAGATTTCCTGAAGGACTTCACACAATATTAATTTGATTCCATTATCTTCAAAAAGAACATCTCACTTCAGAAAACTATGAATCATGTAGGTGAAAGTGTATTTTAGAGGATGAGCAGCACCTTAGAGAAAATGGGCCAAAAGACCAAAATGAAGGAAATCTTTAGCTCCTGAGATTGCTAGGTGAAGATTTTCTTTGTAGTTGTTGGAGATATTTTTAGCAACTCTTCCTCTGCCTTGGACCTGAGATCACAGGGAGATACAGGATCTTCTCATTTAAATGATCTGTTCTTCCACTGCCATATAGTGCCATGGATTCAACAGCAGGAAATTGCAAATTCTCCTTTCCTGTCCAGCATATTGTAAGCCCTACTTGTATCTGAGATCTAGGGGTGTCTGCTCCTCTGTGCTAGCACAAACACTGCTTTCTGAGTAAATCAAAGAGCTTTCTCTCTCATAGCTATATTGCTGTGCCTCATATCTTGCACAAAGGTCTTAAAGTAGATTTCTCTCCTTTACCCAAAATAATCACATACAGCTTTTGGATTACAACTGAGGTGGCAGCTTCAGAGCCTAACAGCCACAGCAAGCAAAATAGGATCACATGAAATTCAGCAAAGATTTTAGATTAAGAGACATCAGCAAGCAACTGTAGATCTGTGAACACCAGGGTTATTTAAAGTTCTTGGAATCCTTCATTTATAGTCATTTCTGTGTCTTGCCACTGTGCTGAGTGGCTCAGAAAACTCCCATAAGCAAGCAAAGAATGATCCCAGTTGAGGGAGAAAGAATAAGAGAAGGCTGAGAGAAGTGGCAGTCACGCAGAGCATTTGCAGAACAGCCAAGATCACAATCCATGCTTCCTCCCCTTTATGAGTTTCCCATCCTTCCTTCCTTTTACTAGACTGTTGGCCAAATAAATATGTGCCTTCTATCCAAAGGTCTTTCTCCTGGTTTTATCATCGTGATCAAGCTAATTGGGAGCAGGAGGGTAAATGAGGCATAGCTGATGTACATGGCATGATGCCCAGCTGACGCTACTATTAAGCTGATGCCGGAAAAGTTAGGAAACCATAGCCTGGCATTGAATAATAGGCCTATTGCAACTCAAGTGTGGGGCAGAGAGAGATTTTCCTGCAGCTGGCACCATGTCTACAAGTGGTGTACAAGAGAAAGTAATGAATGACTTGGCTCTTTATGTTTCCTAGGGTTCAAATCATCACAGTTCATCAGGCAGCCATGAGTCTGACTGATGATTCCATGTTGAAAGCAACGATCATTTCCCTTAAGAGTGACAGATGAAGAATAAGTTGCAGTTATAATTTCCCATTTCATGGGTTATGTTGGCAATTTAATGGACTGTACTTATTAACTGATTTAAGTTCCAGTTCTCTGTTTTTATATCTGATGTGAATACCTATAAATTAAACATTACTTGTGATGAAGGATAACAGTTAACAACTGACATCATAAATAAAGTACACCGGAGACAAACAAAACTTTCATTTCAGAATGATTTTGCTCCATCTGAACAAGGTACTGGCATCTTGCTCAGCACTTTTTCCATTAAAAGCCCATTTGCCCAAAGGGGAGCATCTGTTAAGATCGCTGCTGCCACATGGAAGCCTTTTCCCATATGTACGACATACAAAATGAAATGAGGACATAAATTTTTTCAACACAAATGAAATGTGTTTTTTAAGCAAAAGAGAAAAACAGCTATGTAAAATTCAAACTCTGCTGGTAAATTTGGGTGAAACCTGCCTTTATTCCCATCTCTAGCCTGGTTATCCAAATATGCTGACTTTGGAAGGACAAGGTTGAGTTTCTTGGATTAGATACTCAAATCACCAAAGATTTTTATGAAACTTTAGAGCTATTACTGAGTATGTTACCGCTTGGTTGGAGGTGTTGATGACTTACAGGAAGGTTGTGGGTAATTAAAGGCTTTATAAAGTGGTAGCTATTAAAAACCAATTATTTACTATTGATTAGCATATTATGATGGGGCTAATTAAACAGAGGAACAACTTATTCAGTGTTTCAATGGATTTGCCTTTGATGGGAATTTTCTTGAAGATAAGCTGCTTTTATAAAAGGTTTGGGAACATTCAGACAGAAAATCATAGCTAAAATTCTCATTCTGGAAGGGGGTGTGTTTTAATTACCATAGTGTTTCTTTCTGCTTTTTTCCTTCTATGATGCTAGAAATGTAGGTTTTTATGTACTTATAAAAGAAGCTATTGCAAGGTTTATTTAGGTCGAGCAACAATCTGGTAAAATGCTGTTCTTTAATATCTGATCTGCATGTATCTCCCTTTCCCCCTCACCACAAGCAGGTGCAGCTGGGAGGGACTGAAGAGTGGAGGTTGAGAACTGACTCAAGGCTCCTTTTCTCTACTGCCTTTTGTGTGCCACACCTAAACCACCTCCTAATTGCAGAGCTATATATAGGGAACTCTCAGATTAATACAGAACTGGTTTTACAAGGTTATTTTCCTGACATAAGAGCACAACAGACATCTTAAGAAGGATGGCAGAGGACAGAAACATGGCCAGGAGAAATGAGAGGTTCTTGTGGGTCAAAAGAGTCATAACCAGGAAAATACTCCTATGACCCTGCAGCACTCCACTGCAGTGTCTAGAATGATTAACTCATGTTCAGAACTCTAAGAAGAATTATAGCTGCATGGGCCTTCCCAACATCATAATATTGTTTCTATTCCAGGGCTTTTATAAGAGTTTGCTGTTCCTCAGTCCCTTCCAGCAGCTGCTGCTGCAGTTGTGGATTTGCAGCTGCTGTTTCCGTGTGGACTTTGCTGCCATATGGCACCATAATTCCCACTTACCACAACTCTGCCCACTCTTCCAATATCCACAGTGTTATTGAATAGTATATCACTTTGTTCTTTGAAGAGAATGTTATGTGTTCTGGCTGTTAATCATTAATCCAATGGTTTTATTCCACAGACCTGAAGGCTTAATTAAAGTGATGCAAGTTTTTTTTTAATCAATCATCCCTCATTTTCTGCAGTATGTGGGAAATATTCCTCTTTACACCCATCCTTACCTGGACTGCAAAGCTCTTATCAGTGGGCAAAAAGATGTCACCAAATGTGCAATCTTTGAAAAATACAACTTTCAATAAAGCATATCCTAGAGAAATGTCAGAGATCGTTTGTTTAACTGTGCTGGGAAGGTTCATTCAATATGATGTGCCATGAAATCAAACAAGCTGGAGGTCACCTGGGCTCATCTTTCAGTCTATCTGTTTTTCTGTTTAAAACCTGTGATATCAGGGCATTTTGGGCGGGTGGATAGGTTGATCTGACACTGGGCTTTCAAGCTTTTCTCTAGCACCACAGCATCTGGAGTAGAAGTCACCCAGAGATGAGAATGAAATAAAGGGGAATTTGATTTTTTTTTCTCTCATTCTTCTACCTTTTTATTATTGTTCTTTGTTGTTTTTGCTGCATGTACAAAAATAGCAATGAGCTGTAACGATCTCTCATTTCTCCTGCCAGTACCCTCCATTAACAACACAACTGGATCAGACATGTGGGTACATGCTTTTGGCTGTCAATGGAAAGTAACACTTTTCTCAACCTCATGTAGTTATGTTCTTTCCTAGAACAAGAGAGAATTTACTGTGTAGATATAATGATATCCATTAGAAAAATGTAGCTTATTATTACACTAGAGTATTTCTTCTGCTCATTTAATCCTCTACTGTAAACTATTCACCACGGAGCAAAAACACGACTAAATGGGGAGCAACCTGTCTGAAGGGCATGGGATTGAACAGTTAAACTTTTAGATCCAGAGCTGCCAGCTGTCAGCTGATAGCATCTTTGCTTTCTGCTTTGTTGCAATGTGAAGTGCCCCATACAGAAAATGGGGATGGCATATGAATAATAAATATTGCAGAGAAACAGCTGGAGTTTCTCAGGGTGCCAGTGTTCCTTTCTGTAAAATGCTTCCCTGTATAATTTACTAGGTGTCTCTGATTAAAGTGGAGACAGTATATACAATTACACCTAACAAAGCGATGCCTCCGAACAAAAAGGATCACTGTGTTGCCTGGAAACTGGTAGTCTGTCTAAAAGTGAGCACCTGCACTTGCAGACCAGTGTTAATTTGTCCTGCTTTTGGGCAGGAGCAGACAATGAATTCAACCCAAGAGCAAGACACTTGTTTGTCATCTGGAGGAACCCTGCCGTAGCAGTGAGGGTGTCCTCACTCCACAGGGAACATGGACAGAGTTCCATGTTCTGTCAGTACTGGACAGAGTAAATGGCATTTTACTGCACATCATGAGGCTGCAGTGTGGGTGTAAATCCCAAAATTTCTATATGTGGGAGCCAAGGAACAGCCATACATGCTCCTGATCCATTCTGGATAAAACATGGCTGTTGTGATGCGACTCTGGATTCTGTTCCTTTCAATGTGGGCAGACCAGCAAATTCAGACTCTGAGCATGAGGCCAGAGTTTAGCTTGAGGATACATTTTTTGTGTATATTAATATGTTTGTTTCTTTGATTCACTGCTGCAGGAGCATTATGGACTTTTTCCTATGATATAATGTCACAATTAGTTGTGAGAGCCATTGAGCCTGTTATAAAGGACATTTCATGCCGTTGTATTTGCTGAAAAATTTTTCATGCTTCCAAGAACAAGAATATATACCCAATTATTCTTAAAGTGGCAATTATCTCCATGTGGATTTAATTAGAAAATTACAAAAGAGAAAGTAGGGCACTTTCTTTTTACAAACACAAGTTTCAGGAAAAAAATTGTGTAAACCTTGCTGTCTTGGTAGCCTTTAAAATGGTAATAATAATAGCAACAATAAAATCTTGTTCTCAAAAGGCCAGGAAAGCATTTGATGTAAATAGATTCAGCTCCATGGAAGCACATGGATTTTTGCCAATTGATGCCAATTTAGAATCTCTCTTGACCTTTCATGCAGGGATATAAAGTAGCCTTATAGCAACTACAAATTTTGAAAATGACAGAGTTCTTTTAAGACACATTTTACAGAATAATTGACCCTTGAAAAGAAGATTTGATAATAGAAAGTCCATGATGAGTGGGGGTCTTTGTTTTGGTTTTGTTTTTTGTTTTTATTTGAGAGGGGGGGTAATACAGTGAATCATATTTTCTTGAAGACCATGACTGTTACTCCAGGTTATATTGAATTCAACCTCAGTATGTGAAAAAATTCAATTGATTTTGATGGACTTGTTCACAATTCCAGGGGGTTATTCAATGACACTTAAGTTGTTAGAATTGGATCTTGTCATAAATAGAAATAAAACTTTATTTGTGAAAGACAGATGAAACAGGGTAACATCTTTTTAGCTTAGCTAGCTACCTAGCCCCTTAAACACTAATCTTCCTAGACATGTCATTGAAGGAACCTTCTTGACACCCACCTACCCTCATGCTGAGGTGACAGGTAACTGTTTCCCACTGTGAACCTCAACCAGCAGTGATGTCCTCTGCATCATGCACAGCCATTTATTCTTGGAAACAGGAAACCCTGTTCCAAGAATACCCAAGTCTTCTTTGTCTGAGGAAGATTTGATTTCATTCAGACCGTATTGCAGGGTGACCAGCCCTCTAGGGATAAGGTGTACTGGATACCAGAGTACTTGGCTCCCTTGAAGCTGCATGGTGCAAAAGGCTATGCAGTGTGCAGAAGGCAAGCAAAAATGATGTTCTCTAGGTAGAAGGACAGAACTGTTCCCCTTTCAAGTGCTCCTCTTCTGGTCCTTTCTACTGTTGGCAGGTGCCCCACGTGGAAGTGCATCTATGCATGAATTACATGCCTCACTTGGGTTCGTTGTCCATTAAAAAGGGCAATGGGATACACTCTGTATCCAAACAGTATATTAGCCCTCCTGTGGCAGTATTTGGGAAGAGCTGTACATGGCAAAGAGCTTTACATTGTTCCTCTGTGTCTTGTCATCACATAGCAACACAGGTGGATTTCTGATCTTTCTCCTACCTGCTTTGTTTGTCTTTCTTGTGGTATAACACTTTCACTCTCTCACTTACTAATTCTGCCTCAGCCTTTACCTGGGAATTTCTGCCCACATCTTCTCCCCTTCTTGATAGCACACTTCTTGTTTGTCCCACTCTACCTAAGCAACTGAGAACAGCAGCCTTCAAGAGCTGCTTTTGTAGCCCTGCCTTGGATACCTCACTGTTCACAGGGTAACATTTGACTGTGCTTTGCAAAGTGATTTGAAAGTCATAGCCAGAGCCACTGTGAAGTTCTTTCCATGGATGCACATTTCCATGTCTGTTTGATGTCTCTTCGCTTACCAGTGGCCATGCTGAGACTGCAGCTGGAGAGGGGTAGTCTTAGTTTGCTAATCATTCTCATGTCACACAGAGTAAGGAGGCAGGAACACCTCTGGTACAGGTCTAATGGTCAACTTTTTTCTGATTCCTGGCAAGACACACAAATTATTGAGGATAGTGTCTGAATCAAATAATGTAATACACAAATTACCTACCTCTTAGTTTTCAGGCTAAAAACACAAAACCTGCAAAACTGCATTTGATGGGAAGAGTAAAAGAAAACCAATAGGATATATTACAGAAAAAGTCTATTTTAGCAGCTATGGCATGAATTGCAGAAAAAGTAATTTCAGAATCAATTAGAATATTCTGTCTTTTAGATAAATTATGGAACTATAACTGAATGGGGTTTGGACTTAAGAGTGAATTGAAATCTCTGGAATTTGTTTTGTACAGATGTGCTGGCAATAAGATTGGGATGAGGCTGAATATAAAGAAACTAAATAAGGCAAATTTTTGAGTGATGTTTAAATGAGAAGAAATCTTGTTTAGTACTTAGACTGCAACAAGTGAGCAACATTATTTGGAGAAATACACATGGGAAACACACATAAAGGGGCTTCATTATCACTAGATACTGTGTTAACTTATCAGTAGAAAGATAATTCATTACCTTATCTTACCTTTTGTGAGTATAGTGAATAATGCTGTACATTAAAAAAAAATCACGATAGTGAAGCTAAGGTATTGGGGTAGAGCAGTGAGTTTATTACAAACCAAGGAAGATATATAATAAAGTAAGTAATACAAGGAATGAAGAATTAGTGTAGTGCTTCATAGGTGAGCATTGATTTAACTGGCTCCATCTTAACTCCAGAATTTAAGAAAAAAAAAAAAAAAAGGAAAAGAATCAGATCTTTGGATATGTAGACATGAATGTAATTTAACAAAACAGGCCGAATCATGAATTTAATTACACAGCAAGTGCAAGCAAAGTGTTTGTAGTACTGTTATAGAAATGTGTCTGTGATAAACTCATTCACATTACATTCTGTTTCTAATTCAATTTCCATGCACAAGCCCAAATTGCTGGGTTTTGTTCTGTCACTACGGATATAACAAAACCTGCATAAAGGAGGACATGTTTTGTCAGTCTTTCAGTAGTTGGATATTATAAAGCAATGTCTTGTTCCTAATAAATGCCATACTTACAGTTAAACAAACAAAACCACAATTTTATAGCCAATCTATCTTTATGTCCATGAATAATATATACTGCATTAAAATAAAATTTGAAGCATCCACTCTAAAATTGTACATGAAAATCCATACTGAAAATTAAAGACGAATAAACTAAAACAGAATCTTTGACATATACCAAATTCTGTGGAAAAAGAAAATTCAATCCTTGCCTGAACTTTCTGCTTCTCATCATTATCACAGTTTTAGGACACCATCACTTCACAGCTATAATTTTGTTACTTATTATGTAATTAACATCTTAAAATGAGTCTATGCATTTGTTCTTTTTCCCCTGTGTACTATATGAACAGCAATCCCTGTCTCTGCCTATCCTGGATTTTTATTTTAGTTTTAGAATGAACAGTTTAGGGATCAGTTATCCAGAGGGCATAAAATTTTCATAGANTGAAAGGGTCAGCAGTTGGATATATAACCAAGCAATTTCCTGCTGGGAGGGGAAGAGCACCACATCCCTGGTAAATAGCCATGTGTTTATTTTTACCTACTGTTTTATGTAAAATAACTGTGGAAAAAAAGGACTGTAATTAACTAAGCATACATGGGAAACAGCTGATATTGGTGAGCCCTTCCCCTGAGATGAGTTGTCTAATGGTAGGCTGGTCATACCATCACAGGATGCCATCCAGAGTCTTGGTGTTGGAGAGTTTAGTAAAAGAACTTAATAGTTTTGTTTTGATTTTTGTTCTGCAAGATTTACAGTTGGCAAAATAAAAGTCCTGATTCCTTGGCAGGGATGTGTGCATGTTGAGGTATAGGTCTTTGGTGCTGTACATACTTTTGATGCCAATATAAAGCTTCTGACACTACAGTAACAGCAGAAGTGTTTTGCCGAGTATAATCTATACTGTGATTTGCAAGAAGAAAAAACACATTTTAAATGTTTCCGTAGGACTTGTCAGGATCATAGCCTAAACAATGTAGTAATTTACCCAGTGGGAGAGAAATGCATGGCCAAGTTCTGCACCAGAAGGAGCCTTTTTTAACAAAAGGAAACATTTGGGCTTTGATTTTTGTTTGACATTTGGCAGTAGGAACTGTTCTGGGCAAGTAAACATGATGGAAATGGTGTATCAAAAGTAATTTTTATCACTTACCCGAGCAGTAAGTAACAAGATCATGACTTGGGACGCATCCTCACAAAAGGTTACATCAAGGTTAGCCTTTGACTAAGGCAGGAATAGATGTAGGCCAGAGTTACTATCCCTTGGAAAGGAAGGAAAATGTAAACTGAAGCCCTCTGTGCCTGTTCCATTCCAGGACAGATCCAAAAAGACAAGAAATAAGCACTGTAGCCTGAAAAATGGATAATTTCCCTCTTTTCTGTGAACACATTTGCTTTAGTAAATATGTGTTGTTTATAGGTGGAATATAATATATGAAAAAAAATTAAGTATTTATTTTGATTCCTGCAGCCATTTAGCTTCTTTTTGGATAAATTAGGCTTCTTTACATTCACCACCTTAGCACGTCCACCACTGAGCCAGTTACGTATTTCCAAAGCAATCTGTTTAGATATTTTTGCTTATTCTCAATACAGAAGAAATTTAAAATGAACCTAAGCAAGCACTAGATAAAAAGAATTTTTATTATACACCTTATCTCACAGCTGGTGCAAAGGAAGTTAAATAAATAGAAGTGGAGATCTGTTTTTCTTCAAACTAGAGTTTTAAAAACACCATTTAAAATATTTAAAAATCAAATACTTAAGGAATTTGTTTCTTAGGCCTAATTTTTGTGTATAAAATTCATCAGTTGTATTCACACTTCATGATTCCACCTTGCTCAAAGTTGAACTTAAGCCAAAGATTTCAGAAGTAGATGAATTGACGGACTTTTAATATAAATTAAAAACAAATTCAAGATTCTTTCTTTAAGTTACTTCAGCCTTTTAAAAAGGATGAACATTCATCATGACTGCTTCAGGATTCACTTTAATACATATTTGATGAGATTTGAAAGAACTCAGACTTAGAAATTCTCTTTTATTTAGGCTTATTCTAAATACTGAACTGGAATCAACCTTGGATTTAAAGGAATATTAGCTCTCTCCTCACATATTCTGTCTAGTCTTGTGAGAGCTGCCCATTGTACCCAAATACAACAGTTTCTTTAGCAGTGCTGAATTTTAGACACTAAAGACAGCCTCTCCTCAATGGGGGTCACTACAAGGGGAAAAAGAAATTTTCAGTGCGTCAGGGAAGGGACAATCTAATCCTCTTTGCTGGTACATCTGCTCTGGCAGTTTTGCTCTACAAATCAAAAGGCATCCCATTAATTAAAGTTCCTTTTGCTTTCATTTTTATTCAGCTCAAAAAATGTGACCACTATTCAAAAAAAAAAAAAAAAGGTTTCAGACCACTTTAATCACAAATATTCACCACAGAAGTGCACACACTTTATCTGGTTCTTTCTTTCTCTTTCCTTCTTTCTTTTTCTTTCTTTCTTTCTTTCTCTTTCTTTCTTTCTCTTTCTTTCTTTCTTTCTTTCTTTCTTTCTTTCTTTCTCTCTCTCTCTCTCTCTCTCTTGTTTTCCTCTCTCTCTTTTTTTCCTCTCTCTCTCTTTTTTTCTCTCTCCCTCTCTTTTTTTCTCTCTCCCCCTTTTTCCTTCTCCTTTTTAATAGAGAACCTTTCCCCTTGGCAAAGTGCAATGCATTCAAAGAGTCTTATAAAACAAAGCTTTCAGTTCTTGGTCAGCAACAAACTCATCTTTGTTCATGCAGCTCTATTAAGGAAAGAAGGCCAATTTTATGCAGGTTTCTATGGTCTGCAGCACAAAGGCATCTATCTGCATGCAAGCTATCTGGCAGCCGCACAGCAGACTATGAGATCATCTATTTTAGCAATAGCCAGCTGCAATGAGGAACTGTAAAAATTATAAACTGGTTTATATAGTGCTTTGTTTTTTCCCAAACAAGAGGCATTCTAGATTTATGTATTGTTTTGTGGACAGATAACAAGTGCAGCTCATGGGGTGCCTTCACATCTAGATCTCAGGATCTGGTCTGCATTTTCCCTCTGTGTTTAGGTCTGTTTTCATTGGACACTAACGTCATCTATCTTAAGCAGGAAGTGATGCTCGACTGCTTTATCCCTGGGGTTTTAACTGTTGTCTAAGGAATTCTGGCCCTTTATTTGATGGACTTTTACTGTGCTTTTGCTACCATCCACTATTATTCCACAGTGGGTGGCCAGCCATTTAACACTTGCCAGTTGCATCATACACTGCCCATAAAGACCACATACTGTAATTTCACAGCATGAAGAAAACGAGAATATTTCAGAATATCTTCTCATAGAAGAGAAAGATGTTTTTAGAAGGAAACTTGAAAGGAATTGGAAGGGCTTTTATACAGAAAGATGAGTTGTCCAAGGCAGGATGCATACCCTGATCTAAAACTAAGTGAAAAGACTCCCTTTCAATCCAGCTGGATTTGAACTGGATCTGTGCTGTAGATGGACTTATAAAAATGAAGGGTCTGGGCTGCATTTAGATACATAGTTCCGTGTATTTCCTTGTTTATTAGCATAGGTAGAAGAGAACTGAGTGTCTGAGTAAAGAAAGAGTCAACCAGAAAGTGATTTTGTGAAAGACAGTTTAGCTGTTGTGCACAGTGCCCACCTTATGAACAGATGAGTAAGATACCATAGTAAGGTATAGTGGGAAACTGTATTATGTCAACCCTTGTGCGAAAAAAAGCACTTGGAGCTTGTTTTTATCATGCAGTGACTGCCAGGAAGACAGTGTCCTATTGAAGGAGAATGCCTCAGGGTTGCTTCTCCATGTAGCTAAATTAGCATTTCCCTAAATTTGAAGGCTAAGCATACTGTGTCACAAGTATTCTCCTGAATTTATCAATGCAATTCTAAAATGGTAAAGCCATGAGGTTTAGAATTTGTTTTCCTGTATTTTCTGAATATCATGGCTTTTTTTTTTAAACTAAAACCACCTAAAAAACATAAAAGAGGGTGGAAAAACCAGGATGATACCCATGCTTCCTATTGTGTATGATATGTATTTACCTGAAAAGCAAAACCAATATAAGATGCTCCCTTTTAAGTGTGTTTGAGTGAGAAATTTATTACACAGGAATAGAAAATATTTACAAGCTTTTGTTATCTAGGAGCAGCATTTTGGAAACAATAATATTCTGTAAATAGAGAATAGTGTGTACTTAAAGCAGGATATTCAGTTGCAGCTAGTTTGACAGAAAAGCTCACCATGTCAATGAAAACAAAGTCTTTACATTCAGCATATTCTGACTTAAATAGAGTGGTTCTCCAATCAGTCCAGAGATTCTTCATTCGCGTGTTTTGGATCACTGCATCTGTCCTGAGGTACAGAGCAATAGATGTAGAACAAAGGAACACATAATATTTACAGAATCACATTGCAGCGGAGAAGCAGAAATTCTACAAAGCATGACATTTACTGCTGTAAAGAGGTGGCTGTCTTCTTTCTCCCACTCCAGATGAAAAGCAGGCTTTGCCTTAGGTTATACACTTGTGATGCCCTAAGCAGTAGAAAGACGTTATTACTTTGTATTATTAGCAATACTATATCTTTAGTTCATATTAACATTACTGTTTACTAGCCTCAGCCCACAGCAGCAGATGTTGTGTAAATGCTTGTGGGAACTCTGCGTGTATTTGAGAAGATGGGTTCTCACATTGGTTTTAGCATTTCTTACAAAAGCAAAAAAAAAGCCTTGTTTTGTTCCCAAGTATGAAAGAGAATTCATGTCCTCAGTAACACCTTTGTGAGTGGGTGAGAAGTGAGCTATATTTCAAATGAATTATTTAGCCACCCACACACAGATTTAGATGGATGATTAACCCATTAGTGTGTATTTTCTTAGTGTATTCTTCACGATTTGTAGTTGTAACACACACGTGTGTGTGTGTGCATGCACACCGAGAAGAGACACAGCTCCCTGAAAACTTGGGTGACCTGACATAGGTAGAAGAAATACAAAGAATCACAGGCTCTCAGTAAACATTCTCTTAGGAACTATATTAAAATACACACCTGTCTGTAAGAACATTTGGAATATTATTTCAGAGAATTGAAAAATCTATAGCTATTTCTTAGGATAAAGCAAGCTTTCAAGAAAATGCATTCACACATCTATTCTGCAAGCTGCTGCGGGATTATTGGAGGAACTTCTGGGTGAAGTTCTGTTTAGGCTGTGAGTCAAAAGCCTCTCATGGGCTGAATTTACATATTCATAATCTCTGAGGTCCCATTATTTCATTTGCTAATCGTGAATTACTATAACTTAATCTTCTGCCACATGTCAAGTAGGCCTTCATAACAGGCTGCCTGCCTGCTACATGGGAAGCAAGAAAAATTTGACTGTACTTAACCTACAAAGGAAGAGCCATCTAATCCTCATGTGCAGATCTTAGTAGGTTAAGTATAGCAGTTCTTGCTGCTCACCTGCAATGAAATAACTATTAGGCTACAACGATCATAAGGCTTCTATTGGATTTATGTTTCTAAGTGTATATGTCATTTTTGAAAATAGGACTTCAACAGCCTAAGTAGTTTAAGCACTTCTGAAGATTTTACCTTAAACAATGATAATTCCTTCCAGCTGTACTGGAATCAATCTATCCTGGGCTTTTAAATTGTGCTGAAGGGTGCATTTTTCTACTGGATCTATACATGGTGAAGACCTCATGATAATAATCCCTAATTCTTATTTGCAATGTAGTATCTGAGAAAGGAGAAAAAAATCTTCAGATAGAAGGAATTCTTCATTTCCCTAGGAGTTTTTAAATGATGAGTTAAATTCCATGGGAATAGCTAGGCAGGAAAACAAATACATAAATCAGGATGCTGGATATTTCTAATCCAGTGTCTGGAGCCCAAAGATCAGTCGAGTTTGCCCTTTTTTCCTCATCTCAGATGCCTTTCAATTTGCAACAAAAGGGTTATAGTCCCTGTAGCCAGTGGTTCTCTTACTCTGCTAGAGAGAAAGATACTATTTGGATATCTAGATATTGGTATGCACCTCATAAATTATGTTCAAGTAAATGCAAACTTTGGTTAGGACCAGTAGTTTCAAAGTTCTATACAGCTGCTCTAAGAATGTAGAAATTCATGATCTGATTTACCCATAAAGGGAAAGGCTGATTGTGTGATTAGGCTTCTGCTGAGGTCTGAAACAAGGTTATGTTAGTCTTTAACAATCTGTTTTCCCTTAGGTGATAGGAATTCTTATATCGTGGTGAAGCTTGGAAAGAAAAAGGAATGAAGGTAATGTGTCCAAATGAAGTCTTAATTTATGCAAGCAATTAGTTGTCCTTTGTTTTAATAGATGAAACAATCTGTTCATACATGTGTGTAGTGTAGGAGAGCATAATTTGCCATTGTTTATTTAACGCCAGATATTCTGTGCAATTTGGAAAACTTATGTCAAGCACAGAATTACTTATTGCTCTTCATGGACAGGAAGTTCAAACTGCCTGACCAGGGCAATGTGTACTCCTATTTGGTGTTCTTTTAGAGAATAATAGCATCTATCTTTTACCTCCCTAAAGTTTTGCATAAATCTTATGGATTTAAGGAAGTCAGTATGTCTCAAATCCTGAGGAGACCACATCTAAAGATCAAACAGCATGGAATTAATACTTCCTATTGAGTAGAAGAACCAGCAAAAATTCTTCCTCTCAGATCTGAACTTCATTGTAAGTCCAGCCTTTCAGGGGATGTAGGTAGGTTCAAAAAGAGGCTCTCACAGGATCTCCATAAGAGATCTAAAAGAGAAGGGCGTTCTTTGTTGCTTGACAGATATGATGGTTTCCAACAGTTAAGGGCAGAAATATGATCCAATTCTGCTTTTAGATGACATTGTAAGAGGCTTTTTTGGGCTGTGGGATAAGTTTTCATGCTCATATTCCATGAGTCAAAAGATGTGTTTGGACACGTGGCTTCTTAAAACCAGGATGGTGATTCTTCAGCTGATTTGCCGCAGCTGAGTTTTATGATGTCTTCACTGTAAAACTTTCTCTTTCCCCTACCCGTAGTACTGTGTTCTGCAATGGTCACATTGCAGATCAACTGTTATTTGGCCAAAAATTCCTTGTTCCTTACTGTCAGATGACAGAGCACATATTTATGGAGCAGCTTAACAGCACTACCCAGGGGGTTGGAGGCTTTGATGCGCATTTGAAGGAATAAGATTAAAAAGACCTTTTTGATCCTATTAAGGGCTGTTTTCTAGAGTTTTAATTGCTACCAGTTGAGCTAGATGTAAGCATTAAAACTTCCACTGCAACAAATAGAGTATGATACTTCTGTTTTTATTTTCTCACAGTGAAGACATTACCTTAAAGCAGGTTACACTTGCCACCTCTTATCAAAAAAGTAAGAGTTTATGAAGTGTTCATATGTTATAGTGAGGTAATTGTTCATAATTTATTTCTATGATCAAAAGAAAATCAAGATACAACTTAGATATTTATAAAAATATAAACATACATATGTATGTTAAAAAAAGAGAGATCAGTAGATGCAATCAGTCTTTAATCTAGCAGGCAAAGGCCTTATCTAGAAGTTAAACCACATAATTATGTAGAGGGTATATATTTTTAGCTTTTTTTGTGTGTTAGCTTGAACAAAACTTCTAGGGAAATAATGCCTGACTCAAAATGCAACCCTTGCTGGTATGCTTGAGACAGATTTATTCACTATAGTGGTGTTAGGGATCTGTTGTCTCTCTTGGTTCTAGAGTAAGGGATTCTATATCATCCATCATATTCTATATTACTTTGCCTATCCCTAACTTTCTCACCTTATTCAACAGGTGGAATACTAGTTATTTATCATTTCTCTGTCTGTTAGGGAAAGGATCACTGGATAATGTTCTGTAGTCTGTGCTGGGCAATGGGTCATCTGCCTTATATGTCTCAGGTCTCATGACATCTGAATGACAAAAGTTGTAATCCATCCTAGCTTCAGACATCTGTGCTGTTGTGTCTATGCTAAAACTAAATGTCCATGGCTCCACTTACATCAAGTAGCTATTTTCAGGATGCAAGTCATCATTCTATAAGGAGAATGAAAGCAAAAATGAGTAAAAATCCATAAACGCAGAACATAATATGGTGAATTTTTGGCAAGTAAATGTGGTCACTGGAAAATTCTGACATTTGACAGTTTTCAGTTTTAATTTATGGCAAAATTACTAATAGAATGTCAAAATTTCTTTGATCTTGAGGAATTTGGTGTTCAGAAATGTACAATTTTGAAATTAATTGCCATAGGACTTGGCAGCTGTTCCACTTGAAAGAGGGGCCTCTCATTGTCTTCAGAGGATTTAGGAATGCATCATGGGTCTGAGTTTTGAAACACACTTTGCACATGCAGTTGCCATGAAGTTAAGTCAAATCTGATATGCGCCTCTGAAATATGGTTTACATGCTGGGATCCAGTTATCTCACTGACATAGGGTCTGATAAATGAATGAGTAGGATGTATTTTTCCTTCATTTACACCTCACACCACTTACTAAGCAATACCTGCTACACATTTAGATCATCACCAAAAAAGCAAGCAGTTTCTGATTCAATCTTTCTACCCTAATGAGACTTCAAAAATTAGTCGTGGTCAGTATTATTCACCATTTATGATAGAAAAGCCTTCTGTGTTTTACATCAAATAGTGTGTAAACCAGATTTGAAAAGACAAAGCAATGACAACCTTTTGATATTTTTGTGTATGTGTGCATACTGACTATGTTTAAAATGAAGATGAGTCAAAAATTCAACACACTGTAACATCCATAGAAACAGTCACATGGGAACATCAATATGATTATAGCAGCAGGGTAAGACTCAAGGCAGACGAATAAAATACTGAAGAAGTGTTAGTTTACTTAAGTAATTCATAGAATTCAGCACTTAGCTGGTTGCAAATCCTGTGGAAATATAACTTCTGAATTTGGTTAGAGAATATGTAGTTCCTTAAGCTGAAGAACTATTAGATCTTTTAGAGCAGAGTATTTGCCATTCCAGTGGAAAGGTAAAAACCCAGACAGAAAACAGAATGCCTGAATGTGGAGCTGTACGTCTTGTAAAAGTTTAATGGGAATACTGGGAGCCTTGAGAGAAGCCAGCTGTATCCTGGACTGCATCAAAAGCAGCGTGGCCAGCAGGTCAAGGGAGGGGATTCTGCCCCTCTGAAAAGAAAGGGCTTAGGGGTGACCTAATTGTGATCTCCCAGTAGGGAGACGACAAGAGAGATGCAAGGGGATGTCTTACTAGAGCATATAGTGACAGGACTATTTGTCAGGGGGAATGTCTTCAAACTGAAAGACAGTAGGTTTAGATTATAATATTAGGAAAAAATGCCTTTATTGTGAGAATGCTGAGGCACTGAAACAGGTTACCCAGAGAAGTTATGGATGCCCTATCCCTGGAAGTGTTCAAGGCCAGGGTGGATGGAGCTCTTGTTGCCAGATGAAGAATTGTTTGCACCTGGTGGATTAATACAACACTTATTCTTCATAAACTACTAGCCCATGGATCTGCACAATGCTTATTCTGCAGGATGATGTTAAGCATTGAGCAGGAAGAAGAACTGGAGAGTATCCAGCCCAGTTATGCCTACTTTTTATCAGTTGACCAGGCAGTCAAGTATGACTTCAGTGTCTCTGGCCACCCAGGACTACCAAAGAGATCTCTGGGACAGAAGAGCTCATGAGCATAAGGGAGGGAATATATATTAATGATCTTTGAGAAAATGATTATAATATTGATGTTTATTCCAGGAGAATCAATTCAAATGCATGTAAAATACAGTATATAAACAGGAGTTCTTTCTGTACTCAGGATGAATGATATTTCAGAGGAGATATCCCCTTGTGCCTCTGGTAGAATAAAGAATGCCTGCTTCTTAATGCCACATTGGTGTTAAGGAATTTTATTTTTACCTGTTTTTGATAACACTCTGAGCGACTTGATCTTGTGAAACGTGTCCTTGTACAAGGCAGGGGAGTTGGAACCAGATGATCTTTGAGGTCCCTTCCACTCAGGTCATTCTATAATGCCAAGATGCAGGAGTGGAGTACAGGGAGGAAGAAATACTTTCTGAAGATCACTGCCAAGTAGTGGTGATCATGAAGCTATGTCTTGTTTCATTCACTGGTTGTGTAGCCTGAAATCCAAATTTATCTGGATTTTTGCTCTGAAAAGGAAGTGAGAATTATTTGTTCCAGGGAACTGAAATGGGGAAACTGACTGAGCCATGTATACTGAGAGCAAGGGCTACAGTGCCTGTCAGAAGAACGATGGGGAGCTAGCGAAAGCTGGATGGTTGAGAGCCATGCTGATGATTGGGAAAGAGGGAGGTTTATTTTAGTGTCTCATAGAGCATGCCCTTGTTATGAGCTCTGTAAACTTTAAGCACATCACTTTCAGTTTCTGTTTACTGTAACTGGAAGTTACTGTCCAGGACATGACATTCCTTATATGCTTCCTTCAAAGGCTAAAATAATACAGTCATCTGAATAGACTGCCCAAAGCCCAGACTGTCAGGTCTGGTGCTAAGCAATATCCACAAACCCACAACGGACTTGAATAGAAGGGCATTTAAGATGTCATGTTTCACCTTGCAAATTACTACTACTCTCTACTGTGTTATCATAAACACAATATTTCTTTTCTCCCATCCTAAGTGGTTAGAAGTTCCTGAGAAGAAACTGCCTGGTGCTCCATCTACAGCTGGCAAAGGGACAGAAGTACAGCTCAGTAAAGAGGTGCACTCCACGTGCATTCATGCAGTTGCAGTTTGGAACTTTAAGATCTTAGAAACAAAGTAAAAATGTACTCTTGAAAGTTTTAAATAAACTATCTAGAAGATAGGAAAGCATGAAATGTGATTTAGTCACGTCTTGAAACTAAAACAGTGTTGAGGTCAATTTTCCATCCAACAATTTGGGGTAAATGCCTCCTATGGTTTTCTTTAAAGTCTTGTAAGGTACCATGAATTTAGTAAGATAACCATCCTTATTTTGCTACTTTTGGGCAGAAAACATGTTCCTAAATTTTCACACTGCACAGATTGATTTTGATTTACAAGACATGTAAGGCAATGTCTTGTAACTTTTTGATGAAGAGTAATAGATTAGAAAACATAAGCTGAATTGCAATTCAAGAAGTAACAAAGCGATAAAAGTGATTTCACTCCATATTCCAGCTATGGACTGCTCAGCAGTGTCAATGGTAAACTGATCTTCATTTCTCTGTATTTTTTCTTGGAAAGATTTTTCTACATTATTCTGTAGTTTATCTTCTCCTATCTTTTCCTTAATTCTTAAAGACTGCTAAGTCTTTTGCACACATTTTATAGTCTATTCCAAGAATGGTCTGGTTTTTTCACTGTATTTCTTTCTCTTTCTCTTTTACTGGTTAACAGCTGGAGAACTCTCTTTTCCTCTGTGCTCTCTAGGCACCACAGGTTGAATTGTCTAAGAAGAGAGTGACTTTGCAATTTCTCATATAGAAGCAGTTAAAAGCAATTAAATAAGGCTACTGAATACAAATCAAATATTTGACAGCTCACAGTATCAGTATGTCTTTAAGTGAAGGGAGATGACTGCAGGTTCTAAGTCTTGAACCTCAGGTGTTCTCAAAGTTTACACCCATCAGACATGAGTTTCTGCACCCCTTGTGAGGTGAAGGTTTCACCTTGTCTCAGTATCTGGACCCAAGTAGGAGAAATCAAACATGTATGGCTGTGACTGTAACCTTTTGGAGGAGGTGGAATGTAGGGATTTGGCCAGAAAAGATGGTAGAAGGTCTTTTTCCACCTTTCATTATTGGTTAATCCAGCTGGAAAAGTGTTTTCTCAGTAAAATCCTAGCTGTTGTCTTGTCTGTTTCCATTAGCTGCAACTTGAGACAGCTGTAGAGACCATATTGACCAAGCTCTTTCAGTAGCAACAGAGATGTTCAAATTAAAAGACTGAGAGCTATAAGGAGCTTTTAAAGTCAAAAATTATCAGTTCTGGGTTCCTTGCATATAGCTTGCTTTTTAGAAAGGTGAAAGATCAGGTAACTCCTCGAGGATTAAAGCCATTACATTTTCAAATAAATAAGGCCATTCTTTTGGGCATATCGAGCTATTTTTTCCTCATAAAGCCTGTGCTTCTGCAAAATTCCCTAACTCTGTAAGCTGCTTGGGATCACTTCAATCTTAAAAGCAATTATTTATTTTGTTACTCTCAGTGAAAAAAGGCAAAGTCCTAAATTGTCATTGGAAAAAAAATAAATCAATATCTTTTTCCCCCAGTAAAAGTGAGTTCTGCTTATTTAAATACATCAGACTTCCATGAGAACTACATGGCTTCACTGTAGTTTATAATTTTGGTAATTTTTTTTCTCCAGAGTGACTACTTTACCTGCTATGTCTTTCCTATGGCTGTGGGAATGCAAGAGGGAAAACAAAATGCATAACCAGTTCTGGCTCGATTTAGAAGAAACCCTGTATCTGTCTGCCCTTCTTTTCCCTGAGAGCAGACGTGTTACTCTGCAAGGAGACATCATGACTGATATTGATACTAGAAAAAGACTAAAAATCCATTGGGGAAATCAAATGAAGGTCTGAGGAGCTTCAGAATAGTAATAAGAGTAGTTATGAAGGAAATATAGTCCTTAAATTTCTTTTAATCTTCCTTTTAATTGCTCCATTTGTGCACCAGTGCCTCAACATTTATACTTCAGGGAAATTTTAGTCAGAAGAAGATGTTTTTCATGAGAAGGGATTTAGGTGCACATCTATGTTTTAAATGAGCTTAGTAAAAAGATCTCCTGGGGTGCTAATGATACCTGGAAGGTTTTGCTCTTTGGTCTTCATAATTGGAGTCTGAGATAACATCTAAGTACTTTGTTCTGAGTGCTTCCATTTAACTGATTTTCCACTCCCATTTTCTAAAATTACTGAGAATACAATAATGGGTTGATCTTTCTGAGACTTAAATTTATTATCTTTCCAAGTCATATTGAGACTTGATTCAGAGAGAAGACCTGAATGAAGCATCATCTCTTCCTTTATTTCTGTGCAAATAACACAGGATCTTTATGTCTTCACAGTAAAAATAATTATTAAAGGTATTAAAGGAGATTTTTTTTTTTTGTATCACATGTATTTTTTAGTGGGATCCCACAGTCACACAACTTAAAAAATCCATCCAGTTTTTAAAAATAATAATTCTTCATGATTCATCCAAATGATTGTAGCTGAATTTCAGAAGACTTCAGAGAACCTGAATATTACTTTCCCTCATAAAACTTCACTAGGCTTGATCTGAATTTCCATTTCTCAAGGAATTCTGAGAGATAAAATGGGATAAGGAGCCAAACATTTCAGAATTCTTGAAAAATGAAAAATTTGAATCAATCTCCTTGTGATGTTTCATATTCATACATGGAAAATGGTCTGCGTGGATAAGATTTAACTGCTAATTCCTATGCTATGTCTACTAATAAAACCAAATAATTGTTTTTAACTTTATGATAGAATACACATTAATATTTAGTATAGGATAATGATTGAAATGATGACATGAAAATGCATTTTTTTTGCCTTTAATCAAGATGAAATATATTTCAGATCTGTTGAAGTGAGTATTAGATAATTTGGAATTGCATTGAAAGTAGAAGAAAAAATTAAATATTTCTACTCCACTGTGATTAGCTTTGATTAGAGCTACACTCTTGTTCTTATTGAGGTTGCTTGGATGTACCTTTTACTTGCAAGAAGAAAAGAGAGTTATTATTCCAGAAAGACATTCATGTTTGTGTGAAGCATTTTACATAAGCTGAAATCAGCATTTTTTGGAAAGAATATTGTTCCCTATATACTTCACTTTGAGCCCTCAGAAGCCACATCAAAACCATTGCTAACTGAAGAGGGGTGATAATTATGACCATTATGTCAATAAATAAAAGCATGAGGCAAAATTTCAAAACTGCTCCCTGAACAGGTGTGGTTCAAGTGAACTGAACAGATCTCCAAACTTTAAAACAACAAAGTTAAACCAGATTAATTGCAACCACAATTAGCCTATAAAATTACACATAGCTTACATCTGATGAGTCAGGCTGATCCCTGCATCTGGCAATGGAAAGATGTCTTGCCTTCAGGTAAAATTACCTGGAGATGGCTACCTCAAACATAGGCATTTACATTACAGACATCTGAAGTGAGGTGCAGAGGATCCCATCTGTGGGAGATTGTGTATTTCTTGCTCTTCTGCCTGTCTCTTGTAAAGGAGCTGGAAAAGCCTTGATGCCATTCCCAGTCATCAAGGTGTTTGCCCAGAACACAGCTGGCTGTCACTGCCATCATTTTACTGCCTCTTGAGGTTTTTTATACCTTTCCTTAGGTGACTTAGTAAACATGAAGAGAATAACTTTGAATGTATGTGATACCTTTATATCATGAGTCAGTTTCTCCCAAAATTTCTAACAGTTTCAGTGGCTGTTATAGCAACTAATTTCTTTACAGATTTTCAGCATCAAGTAAAATTATTTATGCATTTGAGAGATTAACCAGAACCACACTTCTCAGGTTCCAAATACTTACCAACTCATTTTCACAGTGTTGTGAGAATTGAATGTGACAAATAGTAGGGACAATACTGGGTAAGGAAGAATAAGTCTTCGAGCAGCAAGATCCCCTAAGTTTCCTTTTCTCAGCTGTCTTATTCAAAAGTAAGTAGCTAAGTAAATGCATACACGCATGTATACACGGCATATGTTATTTGTAGACACACACACACACACACACACACACACACATGTATACTTATATCTAAAAATTGTGTCCCGTGTCTTGTAGAAGAAGGAGACCTGAAGAGCTGTACTGTGTTCAGCTCTGGGTTCCCCAGCACAGAAAGGACATAGACCTGATGGAGCAAGTCCAGAGGAGGACATGAAGATGATTAGAGTGATGGAGCACCTCTCCTATGAGAAAAATCTGAGAGTTGGGATTGTTCAGCCAGAACAGAAGAGAAGGTTTTGGAATGACCCTGTTGCAGCCTTCCACTACCTGAAGGGAGCTTACAAGAAAGACATGTTGTGATAGGATAAGGGAGAATGGTTTCAATCTGAAAGAGGGTAGGTTTAGACAAGATATTAGGAAGACATTCTTCGCTGTGAGGCTGGTGAGGCAGTGGAACAGTTGCCCAGAGAAGTTGTGGCTGCCCTATCCCTGGAGGCATTCAAGGTCAGGTTGGGTGGGGCTCTGAGCGACATGGTGGAAGGAGTCCTTGTCCACGGTAGAGAGGTTGGAACTGGATTATCTTGAATGTCTCTTCCAACCCAAACCCATAACACCTATAAACCAGGATTACAGTGTGGGAGTGAATGTTCTGTAAAACCGTCCTGGTGCTGAAAGTTTAGTGCATGGTGTCCCATGACAGTGGTAATGGGATCAGATTGTGCAGCAGCAATCCCTTCAGGTGCTGCATTTGCATGTTTCGCTCATGCTCCACCACTCCTAATTCATGAGAAGGGAAAACTCTAGAACTGCTGCAAAAAATGAATCAGAGACACAAAATGGCAATGGGTGATACCAAATTATGGAATCACTTAGATTAGAAAAGACCATGAAGATCTTGATTGAGTCCAAAAGATTGAGTCCAAAAGCAGCATCAAGAAAGCAGCTAAAGTTTGATATTGCTTTAGCTTCATGTGACCTCCATTTTGACATTGAAAGTGCTGGGCAGAGAGTACACATTACCACCTCCATACCCCACCTTCAACAAGACACTCATGTGAATTTAAACTGAGTTACAAGCTTCTGTCCTACTGATACCAATTTTGTCACACACTTGAATTCAGGCATATGTTTAAGCAGTCTGTTGCTTAGCAATGAACCTGGGCTTCTGCTTATATATTTTGGTGATCAAAGGGTGCTGTGAGACAGCAGAGAGCACAGCAGCAGCTGTTTTGTACATTTAACAGCTTTTTCCTACTGTTATGCTGTGAAAAGGACTTAGGGGCAAGAACAAGGTCTCAAAGCAAGAATGATTCTTCTTTCCTGTCACAGGCAGCACTGACCCATGACTTGCAGGAGTGTTCCTGTCCTCAAAACCCCTTTTTCCTCTAAAGTTGATGTTTGTCTTTTAGTATTGTGCAGTTAAGTTGTCTCTTCTTTATAACTTATTATCCAGGTCTTTTCCCAGCTCCTTTCTCCTTTGTAATTTGCCTGTATTTGCCTGAAAAGATGTCTTTTCACTAAAATTTTAAAGTTCTTTTGTCACCCTTGCCTTATTTGCTTGGAGCTCATAACTTCTTCAGTAACTACTTCAGTGCAGAGGATCTCTGCTGGACAGGGGGATCCTTTCTGGCTGACCCAGCCTTGGGATGGGGGTGTCTGGCAGCAATTAGCCTGGGCCATCACCACCTGGAATCCTGGAGTCCAAGCTTATGTGTGGGTGCTGCTCCTGCTCTCTGCAGGCCTCGAACATCACCAGTTACCTCCCCAGTCTGGGAGACAGCATGAGGCTAAGCCTGCCCTGCCCTGCTCTCCCTGTGGGGAGAGCTCTAGACAGCCAGAGATAAGCCTAAGATAAAACCAGCCTGTGGCTGTACAAATCCTGTCTAGCTATCTGGGTAAACTTTGGACACTGCATTTCATGATGATTTGCATGGTTTCATTTACCCTTGTAATCTTGCCACCCTTTTCCCTACCAGAGTTTTTGTGTGTTAGTTTCAGTTCTATATTTTTCAGATTTAAACTCTTTGAGGGGGTAGTGGGAGTTGAATTTACTGATAGTTGAACTTAAAGGTAACATGATGAACCACTTGGTTTATGTAATTTTCACTTGTAGAATAAAGTCTTTCTGTTTTGGAAAAGAATCTTGCAACTTAATTATACTTTTCTCCTACAAAAATGTCAGTCTGTTTGCAACAAGTCACAGATTTTCATGTTAAAGGTCTTTACCTTTCTCACTTGCATCTTTACCTCCAAAAAATTCTTGCCATCATATTGAAGGAGTTCAAGGTGGAGCTGATTAGCTTTGTAAAGCTGATTTTTTGCTAAGATTATTATCTTTTAGGGAAAATTTTTGCAGTAGAGTTGTAGTCAGATCAGATAGAAAAGACCTCATTTTCCCTACCCCTCTGATGTCTTTTCAAATGTCATTTCAAAACTCACATATATTTTTGTCAGATATAATCTACTGTTTCTTTCAAAGTCTTTTCACTCTGCTTCTTTTAATGCTGCTGCCATTTGTGTATGTATTCATTTTATGGGCATTGATTTTCCAGTGAAGACTATCAGACTGATAATCTAGAAGTTGGAGAAATGTATTAAACTCCTTGGGAAGATACAATTTTTTTGTCATTACACAATCTCTAGTGAATGTGACTCAGACTTTACTTGCAAGGATGAGTAAAAGCATCAGTGACATGTGTCTCTTGGACCTTCTTTCAAAAACTATGTGTGAGAAAGCTGAATGCACCCTTTACCTTTGGTAGAACCTCCTTGTGCAGCAACTAGACTGGGATCATTGTCCATGGACACTACAGAAACACATCTGATCCTACTTACTGTAACTCTAGTAGACTATTTTAGATTTTGTAACATTCAGAAATAATGGCTAGATTCTGTCAGCCTAGCTTACTTAAACTAGCTAGTCTTCAGATCTAAGCCTGTATGGCTCTAAATTCAAGGTTCAAAGTATTTTCAGTCATAGGGTCTAAATGTTTGGGCTGCCCTGCCTGTCAGAGTAAAGCTGTTGTGAAATAAAATACCACAGATTCATAAGGTCCAGCTAGAACTCCCAGATTATGACACTTAAACCTATGTGTTCACAGATAAAACTTTGCTAGGTGTTAAATCTCCCAAAAGAGTCAGTGTAGTTTCAGTCAACAGCTTTAGACACTATAGTGCTTTTAAACTGACCTGTATTTAGGCAGGGACCATTTCTGCTAAGGAGAAAGGTCTTCTATACCTGAACTTGAATAGACAGAGAGGAGAAATAGGAACTACCCACAGAACTGGCAGAGCAAATAGCAAGAACTGCCTCATCCCTTTCCCAGGAACAGGGATTTCCCAGACTGAATATGATGATTATCCCTCTGAAGGGGAGAGGAGGCCCAGTTTGCCAAGAGCAGCAGCACGGAAAAGAGGCAACAGCACATAAAAGAGTCAGCAGGAGGGGACAGGATTCTCCAAAACCAGATTTTAACAAAGGACTCTAGATCTGGCTGTGATTTCAGTGCTTTCAACTGAGGTTCCTCCAGCACACCCTAAATAAAGGGAAATGTTTTTACTCTTGTCTTTAGCTACAATTCCTGAGTAACTAAAATAAGGAGAAATGTAAAGAAACTGAAAGAATATAGTCATTTGGCCAACTTGTTGAAGCAGTATGGCAGTCAAGATCCCTCTTAAAAAGTCCTGGAAACTGTTGATACCAGAGATTGATACAAGATTGCTAAAGAATTGTTCATTTTATGTATTATTTTCTTCCTGTTCTTCAGCTTATTCATTTTGCCTGAGTGACTCAGTCAATTTTCCTCAATTGCTGATAGAATCAATTACTGTCTAATTACATTTCTCCTGTCATTTCTTTTTGGTAAGGAGTTAACTACTGGGGTGATGGTGGGATGTGAATGGTCCACAACTCCTCAAACTGCAGGTTTGCACTCTGAGAATGCTCAGAAATCCTGGTTCACCCAGCTACAGGAGCTGCAAGCTTCACCTGAGTCTTCCCTGGGTCTCATCTAGCCCATATGGCTGGACCTCATCCACACAATGATTAGTGTGGGGAGAGCTCTAGACAGGCAGGGATAAGCCTAAGATAAAAACAGCTTGTGGCAAAAGCATTGATCTACACCTTGGAGATCAGAAGCACCCTGAGGAATTGTCCATTTAGGAGTCAGCAGTGCAGACTGGGAGCTTACAGACTGCCCCCAATCACTCCTCCTTCAGAGTGTGGTAACAGGAACCTCAACAGGACAGAGAGAATTTTGGAAATGTAGGGAAGTTACTGCACAGCTATAAGAGGGAAAGGAATGCAGGAGTAAGCTGCTGAAATGTTTAGCTAATTCAAAATTTTTTTTTTAGTTGACCTAGTTTTCAAACAGAAATACAAATGTCTTCTCAGGTTCCTTATCATTAAGGACACACACAGGTTCTTTGCTGATTCAGGACCCTGTGGTGGTGAGAGCTACCGCTTGTATGAGGGCAGAATTAATTCTAGCAATGTGAAATTAGGGGGAAAAAAAAGTAAAGGCTTTCAATAATGGAGATTGTGCCTGCATTCATATTTGAATTTCATATGAAAGGAAAGGTTTTAGGTCTGCCAAAGTAATTGGTGAACTTTGGGATCAAATTTCAATTTCTTAAAATAAAAATTTATTGATTATTCCTTGCAGAAGTCAAATTCTCCTTCATTTATTAAGACAAAAACCAACCAAATTAAATACCAACAAAAAGGCAGCTACAATATAATTTTTGTAAATGCAGAAGTGCTTAAGCACCAGATATTGTTAATGCTGCTTTTTGTGTTAGCAAAGGAAGTTAGCAAGAGAAATCAGTTCAGGTTGATCTGAAACATATTAGAAAGAATTTTTTAGGTTCAGCCACCAAACTGAAAAATAAATTATTTGCTCATGTCTAATTAGGACTGTAAGAAAAAGCCTTAAAGAGGAGGGGTATGAACTATTTTCCAAGCTCAGTGTTCTCTCTTCTTTTTTTCTGCTCTGTTCCTCACAGGCATTGCTATAGCCCTTTCTGTTACAGTTATGCAGGCTCCAGTGCACCTTTTTCAGTTATTAGCAATACACAGTATCCAAGCTGCCTCTCCTTTGAGCCCCATTACTGGACACAGAAAGGATCTAAGTAGCTCCTG
This sequence comes from Ploceus nigricollis, assembly GCA_013399945.1. NCBI lineage: Eukaryota > Metazoa > Chordata > Aves > Passeriformes > Ploceidae > Ploceus > Ploceus nigricollis. The sequence goes on along the minus strand of VXBC01003471.1, from coordinate 444,091 downwards.
TGTGCTCACAGGCAGGAGGTAATTTTGCATGCACGGCTGCCTACTTTCAGTAGGTGTGTGCCTGCTCTGTGGATGATAAACTCTCTGTGAGTGTATATTTCATGGGTAAAACTTAGCTCCTGATGTTTCACTAACACTTAACTTGTTAACACTAACTTGTTCACTAACACTTAACACTTAACACTAATGCTTAACTCACAAGTTCATGACTTAACCTGGGCTGCTCCTGGATTAAAAATATCAGTTTAATATTTTATCAATTACATGCCAGGGTACTCAGGTTACTGGAGCTGTTTCCTGATGCTAATATTCTTGGGCAATCCCTTTTGCTTAATTAGGACCTTGTGGAAGACCTCTACCTGAAGCACTATTATTATCAGCTAGGTCTTTTCACTTGTGATACTTACCATTTCAAGATGGAATTACCATCACTTTGGCCCTATGTTCTGCACTCAAATCTCTTCTATGTAGCATGGGTTTTCTTTCTACACAGTTGCTTTCTGTTTCTTCTAAATGAAGTTGGGTTTCTTGTTTTGGCAGTTGTTAGAATCTCTGAAAGGCTTTACTTAAAAGTGCTTTCAATGCACTCTGCAATTTTCTGTAGCCTGGTTTCCACTTTTGTCCCCATGATTTCGAATGGAAATGGTGTTTATTTTACTGCACAATGTTCACTTTTTCATAGTATCACACAAAATATCAGATAAGGTCTTAAAGAGAATCTCCTTTTGATAGTATTGGTGATATCTGGTTTGTGACAATCCAAAACATTTCACATCATTGCATTTAGAGAATATAGAGTTCAAGTTTCTATTTTAGCACTGATTTAACATGGGACTGAATACCCTGACAGTTCCTTTGAGTTACCTGTAATGAAATGCACTCTCCTTATTTACATCTAGTTTCTCATTAGAGTGGAATACAAACATTTTTAGGGACATGGGAACATGAGGAGATATGCACCCCTGTATAAGTCTCTTCCAATATGTTCTTATATTTTGCATCTGTTATTTTGTTTTCAACCTAAGAAAGAATCCAACAATAGCTATAAAATAACATCAGGGCAATTGTCACCTATTTTGGAGGATAAAATAGAAACTCTCCCCACATCTTGTTTAGCTTTTAACTCTGTGAAGAATATTGGGTTTTAGACTGCAGTCTTCATGAAAGCTCCATGAAAGCTCCATGGAAGCATTAATGACCTCATCCAAAGCCTGGGTCTGGGCTTTAAGCAGAGTTTCAAGTAGTTTTTGCCAGTGACTTTCTTGACAGCACAGAGAGAAGCCTTATGGACTGAAGTGGTAAAAACAGCAGCATAGTTGCAATGGGTACTGGAGTGAGAAAACTACTAACTTCTAGTACCTTTCAAAATAGGTAGAATAAACCTGTATTTTACAGCACCTGAGGTCAGAAGATTGAGTAAAGGACTGATTTCCTGTAATTTATTAGATTAAAAGAGCTGCTTCTTTTCTTAATTCTCATAAAAACACCATCTATGGCATATTTTACAGTAGCAGCCGCTTTGCAGAAAGTGTTTGTAAATATTTTTTTCAAACACAGTCTCACAAAGCAGTACTGTCCAACATTTTCTCTTGGTTAATTTAGTTTCAGCCCTCTCTCCTGTGCTGGAAGCTGCTACATTTCCCCTTGAAGCCATGGACTGATTTGAAAGGTTCCCCAGGAGTCTGCTGTGAGGGGTCTTTCTTTGTTACCTGATCCTGGAAGAAGGGGTGTACTCTGTGTCTGCCAGGAACAACTTTTTCAATAGAGTGCTTGGCACTCCCAGGCCCTGGCTGACCCTTCCAGTCTGGCTGAGAGCATTTAGCACCATGTTAGAGTGCACCTCATGGAGGGAGTATTAGACTGATGCTTGCATACTTTACCTCCAGAGACAGAACGTGAGCCAAATTTGTCAGCTTCCCTTGGTCTCAACTGTAGCACTGGAAAGATGATGGGGAAAATTAATGAAAGCTTATTTGAGCAAAACAAAATATTACATTCTTAATATCAGGGCTGGAAACAAAGTGTCAAAGGTAAAAAACAAAACAGCAAGGTGTGATTCTAACTCACCTCCAACCAAGCTCTCATGTCTCACATCTCTCCCCATTGACTTCTGGAGAAGAACTTCAAGGTTTGAAAGTCATGCATAGCAGCAGGGTCTTCTTCTCTCCTTACCTCTATCCCTTTTTAAGCAAATTAGGAATTCATTGCTTCCTTGAGGACATCCCTAACCTTCTTCAAATTTTTTCAAGGTTGCTACAACATGTCAAGCCTATGATATGTTATATCATAAAGAGAATGAAATGCATTTACTTTCCTACATACCAAGCTCATCCTTATCTTTCAATGCCACGTTCTGTATTGGAGCCCTGTCATAAGTAATTTACATTTACTGTTAATTTGGGCCTGGAGAACCCTTGTTCACAAGCTCCAAGTAAGTGAGGTTCTTAAGTGTTTACTAAATTTTTAGCCCAAGAAGAGTGGTGCTCTCTGGCAGTATTTTATTTTCATAGAGTTAATGTCAAGAAGGATTCAAACTAGTCTGTCACACTTATGTACGTGAAACCTGCAGAGAAATAGATGTCCTAGGTTGAAAAAATCTTACATAAAGTGTCACAGATCATGCTGAGACAGAGGACAGAGGACAAGGACGTGCACTTGGACCTCACGTATCAAGAGTCAGTACCTTCGCAACTTCTGGTGCCTGCCTGCACCTTGTCACCTACAACTTTGTGAAACATGAAACAATACCATTATAAAAATATCTGTATCAATGTTTTGAAATAGAATTAGTTTCCTGCGATCAGTTATTAACAGTAATTGTACTGCAGCCAGCATAATTAAATATAAGTACATGTTCCTGTATCACATAGAATTAGGCCAAATCCATAATAGCAGATAAGTGGAATAATGCTCAACATGAGTGGATGCCAGAGTACAAAAATGCCCAGTCTCAAAAGAGGCAGCCTCTGTTCTCCTGGGGACAGTATGCCATGAGGGTCACAGCTTTCTGGGGTTACTATTTCTTTCACTACTCAAACTACACTGTGGGAATATTGAGGAAAGATGGTGACCCCACTGGGGGCATTCAGTGTTATTTAACCTAACCAAGACACATGGGCTCAGCAGGTTATTTAGCATAAATAAGCCTGAAGTTCTTAGTCTCTCTAGAGAGCACAATATCTTGTAAAGAAACAAATTTTATTCCCCTGTTTCTTACCTCCCATATAATCAGTCTCACAACTTTGTCAAAATATATACATTTAAAATTTTGAGTCCTTAAAATGACAGGATAAAGTCAAGGCACTGTTTTACAGTCAGTCATATCCCAGAGTGCTGGCTGGCCATCTGCTGCCATGTATTGCAGGAAGCACAAGTCTGGAAAATGGCATTTCCAGCAGTCCTTGGGGAAAGCTTCACTCTATTGGGGTCAAACAATTTTTTTCCAGCTTCATGCAGATTATGTGTACTGAGCATACCATGGCTCTAGTAATTACCAATTATTTTTTTTTAAATGACAGACATCTATGTGTATGCATATATTGCATTGTCAATGTGAGAATCCAGAAGCAGGTGGCTTCTACCTCAATTTCTACCTTTAGGGAGTTACATTCCTCCACCTACATGTAAAGAAGGTATTTTTTTTCAGGAAAGTGAATTCACTCTGCACTCTGAGGCCTTGTGCTGGTATTGCACTGCTAAAATACACCACAAATTTACATAATGCCATCTCCTGAAAAGTACTCAGTGTCTTTTCTTAGCTAGAGAAATATCACTAACATACTGGTCTTGGTAGCAAAATCCCCTCAGATTTTATCATGGCTCCTCATCTGCCAGGATTTTTCTTTTCTCTCCTTTACTAAGCTTGAGATAGACCTCTTCCAGTAGTGGTTTGGAGTGGCTTCCTATGAAAGCCCTACTCAGGAAGGGGGGGAACTGGATTACCCTAGACATCTATACAATCCTTCTCCTCAAAGATCTCAGTGTAACCAGTGAACAAAAACGCAAAACCAAAGCAGAATGCTTGATTTTTCTTTTTCTCCACACATTTGTACTCTGCAGAACTTAAAGGAAACACCTCTTAAATCCCTTCTGAATAATTTAGCTTGAATTGTTTACCCTTTGACAAAAAGGCACAAAATAACTAGGAAATACAAAGTCCTGAAACCATTCCCAGAGGCCACCATTGCATACACTGTCTACTTATTTCAGTCCCTTTGTGCCAGGCAAGACCTTAGGCTTTCTTTCAGGGCACAGGAGAATACAAAAGACACTCAGCTTTCCTTCCTCATGGGAATGGGAATCTCAACTGAAGAGAAAGAGGACCGGTTCACTGTGCAGGAAGTTACTTTATCTTACAATGAAAGTAATTCTCCAGTGGGTGCCAATAGATGTTCAACATAGCGTTGCTCTTCATATAAGGAGAAAGTTGCAAAATAGCACACATTTTTGATTTTCATTTTTCATATACTTACGATTTTTACGATGATTAATCACCATAATCTATGACAACACCTTCTTATGACACAAGAATCTTCTGTTCTCCTGACCTCCTTCATGTAAGTAACTGAGGAACAGGCTAAATAGTAAAGTCAGAAAACACATCGTATATAACATGATAGATCAAAAATGAATAGACTTAATAGGCTTCAAAAATGAATGTTGGCTTCCAAGAAACCAAAGGCCAATCTGCTGAAAGTCCCTGGGGATGGATAAAAGTAGAAGTAATCTGTAATGATGCAAGTGAGCAGGAGGTTGAGCTGGTTGAGACACATTATTACTGTTAAAAATTGTTATTAAAAATCCAACTGATTCAGAGCATACAATGGAATGCAAAAATTTAGGTAACTAACAAGAAAACAGACAAGAAGAAAACCTTCTAATTATATGTTAGAAGTAAATGAAAGTGAAATGAAAGAATGAGCTAAGTGCTTATCAGAAAAGGGAAGGAAGTAATAAGCAGAGAAATTCAAAGTCTTTTTTATTTCAAGTACAGCAAAAAATTAGTTCTTCTATATGGTCAAAATAATTAAAATGAAAAACAGATATAAAAACCTAGGCTCAAAACACTTTGAGAATATTTTAGTTATTCTCAAGTTTGGGAGTTCCTGATTAAGTGTAATATAGCAACTCCCAAACCTGCAGTGATTTTCCTCCAGAAATCACGACATCCAAGGAAACCTGATAGCAAAGATATTTCCAGTTTTGAAAAGGGTAGAATGGAATTATAAAAACATGCCATTCTGATAGCCTGGAAGAATCAGAATCAAATTATTAATAGCAGTTTGTAAGTATTTAAAGGATAACAATGAAATGAGAAAAAAAGACAACTGATTTTTCAATAATTAAACATTAATCCACTGCAGTTTCTTTATTCTCCAGAGAAAGTCATGTCACATACAGAAAAAGAGGCAACAGCAGGATATGTCTTGACTTTTGGCTTTTGAGATCTTTCCATATGGCACTTTCGCTCAAGGAAGTCATGTATACATGATGATTTTGGCAGGTTCACAGCTAAAAGCACACATCTTCTCTAGAGCTATTTGTCAACCATTTCCTATTATGTCACAGTCCCTAGGGTTCTGTCCTGTGCTCAGTATTCTTCAAAAAAATTTTAATAGCTTGAATGAATAGTTTTTAGATAGCTTGGAAAGAACTTTAATGAAAAACTGAATGAGTGAAGATGGTAGGCAAGGTTCACTAAATAAGACCTGACCAGCTGAAGAATCATCTGGTATAAAAAAGAGAATTTCAATAAAGGTGAAATTCAATATATTGCTTGTGGTGTTTTCATGAAGAAAAGAGCATTAACTGATTTGCAGCAATAACAGAAGAGGCCTAGAAGTTAGAAGGTTTATTAGGCTAATTCTGAATCAACTATGTCATGCTGCTGAAAAAACCATGTCATTTTGTGTTGTCAGGAAGGTCACTGTTCTGTTGTATCTGCCACTGGTGAAGGCTTACCTGGAGTACTATATTTAGATGGGCCATCATATTTTTAAGAAAGATGAAGTTGAAGGAAATCTAGAGAAAGCCAGGAAAAAAAGAGCTTTATGAACACAACCCATAAAATTTTGGAAAGATATGGTCATGTTTAACATGCATATGAGGAAATTGAACAACGGAGGAAGGACATGAAAAGCCTTCCAATCCTTTAACAGTTCTTTGTGTTGATTTGCTTTTTAGCGAAATAATTCTGTTTTGCACTCGAAGTCCACAGAGGGTAGGGCAAAAAACAAATAGATTATCTTACACTCTTTTTTATTATTTTTATGGTCATTGTGCAATTTTAATACTTAGAGGATTACAGGTGTGTTTAAATAAACACTTCTGAAGAATTCTCCGTATTCACTTGATCATGTTGTAATGAAGGTACCCTTTCCCAACCTTTCTTTCTGAGGAAAATTCTTTTCATGTTCTGTGTATACAAATGGTTAGCAACCAATGTAAGATCATCATGCTTCATTCAGCCCTAAAGACATCTCAATGCCTTCTGGGTATAGATGTGGAATCTGTCCAGACAACTCCCTGTAGGTCATTGCCTTGCTGCAAGCATACACAGGCTGGCAAATTTAACAGCCAGGAACTGTCTTCTGCCAGCCTTCTTCAGACCCAGCTGTAACCCCCCTTTTTAGTGGGCCACCCACAAGGCTCTTTCATGCCTCTTATAGACTCTTTTGCCAGAAACATATAGTTTCTCGTGCCAGCTCTGAGCCTTTCATCCCAATATCCAAGAACCAATCTCTCTTTCTACAGCCAGCTCCCAGTCTATTTAACTTCTCCCTGCTACTCCAAAAGACACATAGCCTCTGGGTTTCTGCAAATGTTGGTGGTATTTCCCTTTCTGTGCTTTAAAAGCTATTAAATCATCTCATGGATATGCACCAAAATTGAATTAAGTAAGCCTGGTGGCTCACTGGTCATTTTGGTGAGTGATTTCAGGGAAAACTGCTGCCCCCATCACAGACTAGAAATTGGTTGGGTTGAGAAACTGTCTTGGTGGGCTAAAACTCTCCTTTGTCAAATTTGGCACCCTAAATCTGTTTATAGATAACAAATCTGGTTTCTTAAAGAGGCGGGGAGTTCAGCATTGTAGCAGGTAACTTTAATGTTAAAAATAGATGGTTTTTAAGGTACTGGTGCCAAAAGCAGACTCTTTGGAAACAGAGTTTTAGAAAATAATTTAGATGCCCTATTTCAGATGCTCTGTACAGGTAAAACTTTCTTGAAGGCATTAGAATTTCCCATTTAACATTAAGTATATTTCATGGCTTAAAGTTAAATGGAGGCTTCAGGTAAGAGGTCGGTAAGCAGAAGTGTTAAGCAATGACCGGAAAATCCATCTTTTGTTTGAAAACTGAGGTACTCGCCACTCTAAAAAGCTTTGAGAATAAAGATGCTGGTAAGATGAATGCTTGTATTAAGTTTAGCAAATTTTAGTGCTTGTAAAGCAATGCGACTATAGAAAAGATAGCTGACATACATCCTAGGGTTGCCTTTTTACAAAAGCAATATTTTACTGTTATTTTATATTAAAATAAACAAGAGGGCAGAGAGACTGAGGAGAAGAAAAAGGATCTTTAGTTAGAAGAATACCTGGGAATCAGGAAAATCCTTTATCAATATGGGCAAAAAAATTATGTTAATGTGTAATTCTAAACCCAGTAAATTATGATAAAGCACCAAAATAAAAAACATTTTGGTTTTAATCTCTGTGTTGAGGACTGTAACTCAAGTTTGTAGGATGAAATAGCTGGGCCAGGTTTTATATCTATTTCTACCCACCCCAGAGCTTTTCAGCCTTGCCACAAGTGTACCTGAACAAGATGTTCATCAGGTTTGCTGTCACTGCAATCAGTGGGAAGGCAAAAGTACTAGAAAGCTATCAGCTGTTAATGCATTGCCCTCTTCTCTCATGCATGGATTTTTGATCAAATATCTTCTATACAAAAGCTTGATTTCTATTCATTGGCCTGAAACAAGGATGACTCCACCAAAATCACGGGCATGAGACTCATTCAGCTGAGATGGGAAGTAAGCTGAGTATATTAGTGTCTATTAGTGTCTACATATATTGCATGTTTTACATGCTGGGCAGGCTAAAGAAGAATTTACAAGCCAGCAATGGTTGCTGAAAAGCTTTGAAAATGAATTGGTGAAAACTGTTGGTTGAACTCCTATAATCAGAGAATTCCTCTAATCTACTTGCTGTAGCATGTATGTTTTATAGGGTTTAAATCTTTACTCCTATCAAAAATGGAAAGGGAAGAGGGAAAGTAATTCCACCAAATTACATGGGGCGTAACCTGTATGAAAATTAACAAAGCACTTTCCAAATGTAAAGTCTCCAGCATTGTTACTTCTTCTTGCTTTTCACTGCATATGAGAATAATTACACATGCACTGACATTGAGAAGATGAATTCTTTCCTTATTCAACTTGATGATAAGTTCTAGTTCTGCTAACATGATTGCAGATTTTTATTTGCTCTTTTTCAGAGCTAAAAGTATAGGCTGTGAGGTGAGAAGGTGTGTGAGACAGAGAAGGGAGAAGATAATGACAATTAACAGGAGTGGTAATTATGAGGACCTGTGCCCATGGATTTTATTCAGAGGCTGAGCAAATCATTCAGGGTTTATTCCTGAAAAAGCAAGAGGATCAATGCAATCCTCAGCTAAATTTTTTTCTTTTTTTTCCTGAGATGATGCAGCAGCTCTTCTCTTGTGTGTTGCATTTCAAAATGAAGATGCACATGCATGCTCACAGATGTGCCTTCCAGTCTTCATCTTCATACATGTCAATACATATACTTTGTGATTGCAACAAAAGCTGGCTTCAAGCAGGCCCAGTAAGTCCACATCAATTTCTCTTTCTCTGTTCCTCCTTACGCTCCAGCTTGAGACATTTGAAAACTGAAAAGGGAATCAGTCTTGCTTAATTAAAAAACTATAATGAAAACAAAACCAAACAAACCAGCATGCCCATACACACAACCACAAACACACACCCAACCCCCCCCCCCAAAAAAAAAGAGGGAGAAAAAAGAAAGTAAAAATTTTTTTTTCCTTGTGGTACCAGTCTTAAGATATAGGTGCTACACACTAAAGTTATCCCATAGAAGTTTTAGTGGTTTTAATGGCAAACAACACCAGGAGATTTTTACCATCAAAGAACATTTTGTTTTCTGAGAGGATGCAAGCAGCTCACAGCATTAGGTCATGATGATGTCCAGGCTGCCACAGGTTTCACCAAGGTCCTACAATCCCACAGTCAGTCAATTTAGTGTGCTAAGTCAATGGTTCTACCATGTGCAAGTGTTAGATAACACAAAATGATGTCAAGCTAAGTGATGGACTCAAATCAGCAATCACAGATAGGATGAGTTCTTCTCACATATTTATAGATATGTAAAAGTTGAGATCTTGGTTCTACTGTCTCCACATGCTATGCCCTCTGAGCTGCCCAAAGATGCCCTGCCTGGTTCCCAGCAGCAGCTGCAGTAAGTTTCCCAAAGATCCTGTGCCACATCTGCCAAGCTGTGTACATATACATACCAAAGAGTCTCAAATGGCCCAAGGCATGGAAGTTTGAGCAAATTATTTGACCTCTAAGATCCTGACAATCAGAGCTAACGGAAGTTTGTTTAGACTATCTTTCTAAATAATGGAGATAAATCACCATTTTTAGAAGCCATTTATCACATTTTTAAAGAGTAATGGAGTGAAATAGGCACCATTAAGACAGATAGTGTATTTCTGTATTGACAATAGATTGTCCTAAGATATCAGTTGCACAAATATTCAACAGCTGGAGTCCTGTTTAGACTCATTCAGTGGTCTCTATAGAGAAATTTGGGTTATATGCCTATATATGTTTATAGCACATATTTAAAATATTAAAGTATTTCTTTTTGTGATTTTTGTGCTATTTAATATTTAAATATGACAGATGGGATTCATTCAGTCATTCATAACATGATGTTTACATGTATGCTATACATGTGCTGTACACATTGCACATGTAATATTTAAATATCTGAAATTAAGAGAGTTAAGTCTCAATTTCTTCTTGGAAGTTTTCAAATATTCAAGGCCAATGAATACATGAATGCTGGGAGACACTGTGAAAAAATAACAAGGCCTCAGCTAAGAGAACATATTGAATGCTTGGGCCAGAGAGTGTCAATCGTTTCCCGACTGTGGAAGTGTTCCGAAGTGAACATGTATAGAATAAAGTATATGACTGGAATTTTTTTGAATACTGAATATGAATGTATATTTCTGTGTGAGTGCTAATTTGAGTTAAAGACTTTTTTTTTCATTTTCTGAAAAATTTGAAAAGGCAGCTAGCACTACTTAAATGCTTTCTTGATATTGCCTGTATTCAGTCTCAGATATGGCTGTAATTTTACAAGAAGACCATATTATTGGGTGAAAGGAGGGCAATACACAAGAGAGGAACTGCACTGAAATATGATCAGATTCTGGAAAGATTTGAGAGACATTTCTACAAAGGAAGAGATAAATTTTCACTGGTTGGAAAAATTATCCATAAATTCCAAAGAAGTAAGAAAAGCGAGGGTTTTGTCATGGTTTAACCCCAGTAAGTGAGTGAATACCAGTTTGTTCACCATCCTTTCCTCCCACAGTGGGAAGGAGAATAAGTTAAAAAGGAAAAATTGTGGGTCCTTGGCCACTCTCCCCAATTTATATACTGGACATGATGTTTTATGGTGTGGAATATCTCTTTGGCCATTTCAGGTCAGCTGTCCTGGCCATGCTCCCTCCCAGCATCTTGTGCAGCTTCTCACTGGCAAAGCACAGGAAACTGTACTTAGGGTAAACACTTAGCAACAACTAAAACATCAGTGTGTTATTAACATTATTCTCATACTAAATCCAAAACACATCACTTCAGGAGCTACTAAGAAGAAAATGAACTCTATCCCAGGCAAAAGTGGTACAGTTTTAAAAGAAGAAATATATTTTCCTTCACAGCGGCTAGTATAGTGTTTCAAATAATTTGTAAAAATACACATCTATAACATGTCATGCTATACAAGTTGTGACATGAAACACTAATTTTGATCTGGTTTATCGTGTGGTATTGTGAGATTTGCATGTTGGAGAAAAAGAGTCAATCAAGCACATTAGATAAGATTTATACAAGACACGCTGAGACACAGCCAGCTCAACCCAGGAAAACTTTTTGATCATCCTATAGAAGCAAAACAAGAAAATTGCTTGGGCAAGTTATGGGTGTGCTGTTTATCAGTATAGCCTGCCTGGGCTTACAGAAGCAAAGCAATGGTCTTGTAGGAAAAGGATCTTGTGTGAATCAACAAATACAGGTAACCGAGGGCAGCCATCAAACCACAGCCAAAATATAAAGAGTAGATTTATTTCATTACCTTGCTAAAAAAGAAGGCATTTCATTACCTTTTTCTGATGGCTGAACCACACGGGGGTGACATAGGCTCCACTCCCCTCAGTTCCCCCTAGCGGGCAGCGTGGGGGGCTCGCTGCTGCCTCACCATAGCAAAAGGCTTCACACATGTTCTGGGAGAGTGTGTTATCTCTCCACAGGAATTTTTCACCTCCAAACAGGAGGCATAAGAAATGCAGTTTTCCCACATCAATATTTTTAGCATTCTCAGCTGCAATGTCACTTCGAGAAAAACTATTCCTTCCACTTCACCGAATCTATGAATTTTAACCTTGTCCTCCCACAAGACCTTTTAAGTAATTATTCACCTTTTAATACAAATATTGACTTCTTTAAAAATGATCATCCTCATAGGAAAGTCATAAGTAACTAAAACAGCTCAAAAAGTCTTTAGTTTTATTTACACACTTGTACTTTGCTAGGAAACCAATCAATGCCATCATTTGACTATCTGAAACTGACTTTTTCCAGTGACTGACTGTGATATCTACAAAAAGTGAACTGCATTCCTATTGAGAATTACTTATAAAAGTATCTCAGATAAATCTAAGTAGGTACTTCTCAGTTATTAATTTGGTTATTTTAGCTTTTTCTCATAGTCAAATCACCCAAAAATTATTTATGAGCCTTTTTTCTATTTTAAATTTAAAAATGAAAGCTTTTTGCAATTCAAATTTATTCATCAGATACTTTTTTGTAAATAATTTTTATATGTAGACTGCTGGCAGGAATATGCTAAATCTAAACAGTGCTAGAACATGCTTATCACGTGATGTTCTTTGCTTGCCCAAGCTGAATGAGTAAAACATAGAAATAGCTTTCTTCACAAGGAGAAAAACATACATGTATTTGCTAATACTTCATTAGAAATCCATAGTTTAACTAATCATTCTTGTTTGAAACCGCATCCAATGGGAAATAAATAAAAGAAAAATTAGGCAAAGCATCCTGAATCTGACATTTTTAATGAATATGCATAATAGAGCATTTACATCTTTGTTCTGTTCTTGCACCTATATTCAGCCAAAACCAGGGAAAGACAACAGTGAAGGAAACTGCCATTACATTACATTCAGGTAGACTTTAGTCACTCAGATTAATTGCTGCTGTTTCTGGGATATGTTTACTATAAAATGTTGAATTGAGAAAATCTGTGTTTCCAGTTTGGCTCATAAAATCACTCTCATGCTACCTTCTAGGACCCATAAAGGCTGACATTTGCAAAACCCTGCTCTCCACTGCATCACAGTAATCCACCACTGACCTATTTTTGTATTGTGTTTCTAAGAGCTGGACTGCCTTTCATCATACAGAATAGGAATGTTTACTAAAAAAAATAGATGTTAAATGACAGTTTTCAACCTGCTTCTAATTACCTTTTGTATAAAACTACCACATATGATGCTGTAAGTCCTTCCTGTCAATGCAATTGCATTTCCTTAGAATATCTTCTGTTCTTAAGCAGTTTTGAAGAGAATATAACAATGTGGAAGATTAAGTAAGAACATAAAAAAACCCCTTAAAAATCTCCCACTACTTTTTTTTTTTTAGTAACATCAATAGAGGCCAATAAGAAGTCAACATACAATTTTCTGAAAGGGAGGTTGTTGATTTTTGATGTATAAATGGAAATACATGAAACCCTGTTAATTTTATGATTTTTCCCATTGCTCACAGATGATTCCCTGAGCAATTCAACTATAATGCTATCATACCTGTGAAGAAATTGCTGTCTAATACGTGAAGTAATTATAATTCAGCAAAGAGTTTGATACAAAATGGTGGCAAAGGTGACAATTGCAATTCTTATTTGCTGTTAGCAGAAAATTTTTAAACCATGGTAAACTGAAATGAAGAAATAGAAAAAGATTTCCATACTTGGAAAATGAATTTATAATGAGTTAAAAACACACAGCCATGTCTACGTGCTGCCTGTGACCTAATCTAGCCACATGGGCAGTGGAGTCTCAGTTCCCTCAGAATAAACTCAGGCACCAGCACATGCATGGAGCACATGGAGGCCCTGGCTGGAAAGCACTTTTACAAAAAAGGAGCTGTGCATCCAGTGCTCCATGACTGAGCACTGGGCACAGGTTGCCCAGGGAGGTTGTAGAGTCTCCCTCCTTGGAGATATTCAAAAGCCATCTGGACAAAGTCCTGGGCAACATGCTCTAGGTGACCCTGCTTGAGCAGGGAGGTTGGACCAAATGACCTCCAGATACCCTTTCCAACCTTAACTGATCTCTTACTGTGTAAAAATATTAAAGAAAAAGGCAAAAAATATTTAGCTCATTGACTTAAATAGGAGAAACATTTTGGGAATGTGAAATATATTTAAGTATTCACTGGTCCCACGTGAAAGAAATAAATGACTGATATCATCTGCAAAAGCAAATTATTTTTTAACAGATTTTCTAAAACCAGTGCAGAATTTCACATTAATAATTTCTTAAAAGAAAGGGTTGTCTATCACAGAAACAGACAGAAAAGGTTTATGTATATGAAAAAGCATACAGTGGTGGTTGATAGCAAAGGTGTTATTATGAATTTTGGTGTATTGTGAAAACTTTTGGAAAAGAGTGTAACAGGGCTACACTTTCTTACTGTTTCTAAAAGCAATAAATAGAATGTGGTTCTCAAGAGGGCTTGTGGTAAATCTTGCAATAAATAGGAAAACAATCTCTGTCTATGTTTATTGTAATGAAAACACCTATTGTCAAATTATTCACAAGAAACTACTGGGCTAAGATATGTGAAAAACGTAATCATATGCTAATTTACACACAAGAACCTCTTGAATATGCCTAAATGCAGACAGTAACACTGAATGTGAATTTGGGACTACCCATTTGTGCCATGTCCAGACTGAACCTTGGCTTGAATATGGGGATTTTTTCTGCTTATGTACCAGAATGGTGTCCAAAGGGTTGGTGATACAGGTAAAAGAAAGCTCTTTGGCCTGAGAAAGATGAATTAAAGAGAAAAATATTTTTCTCCAACTGTTCTGCAACAAACCAGCACCTGAGACTGCTGTATTTCTCCAAGGGCAGAACAGCTGCCATTGATAACTACAATAAGTGAAAAGTGGTGAACAAAAGGAGAACTAACACTGACAGAGGAATGCTGGAGAGCAGGAAAGGGATGTGAATTCTTACAACACAAATTTATGTCTATTGTTAAATTCCAAATCATCCTCATGCAGCATGAACTACACAGATTTAATTTCTTCTGTTTCAGGTTTTGCAGTTCCCACTGAAGTGATTCATAAGATGTTTTTATAAAACACCTGATAATGCAGCCAGATATGCTTCAGGTGAGTTTGCCATTAGCAAATTTTCTATACCCAAAGTTTGTATCACGTCACTAAACTGTACTCATGTAGTTAGTCACATCAGGTGAGAACATTCAGGGAAGAAATACAATTCCTTGCTTGAGAGTAAGAAAGAGGCCATGCGTGTGGTGGGAGATTGCACTTTAATCATGAAAGATCCTGGATTTCTCAAAGGACACTGAAGCATATGGAATGAGTGTTGAAAAGAAGGCAATCCAGGTGGGGGAATTCTGATAGATGTGTTATTATTTTTTATAGATCTGTGTATGTTTCCAATACATGGCATATATTTATTTTTTGGGAACACTGTAAAGCCTTGTATCTGCTTACTTTCAGTTATTGTGGTGTGGTCTAGAATAAACCCAGAGTCTTGGATAAAGAATAGAAAAATGCTTCATTCTCTTCATACCAGGAAAGCTTAAGATCACTCATGACTTACATTTAACACTGATATGTTCCCAAGCTGCAATTTTGTGTGATGGCAACACTGAGCCATGAAAATCTGCTGGTAGACTTTGATACTTAACACTCCCGAGCTATCTAGGCAGAAAAGTATAAATTCTGGTTTATGAATTCAACACCAAGCCAATCTCACTTATCCAGAACTGCAATCAAGAAAGAATAAAACCAGAAAATATGTTGTCTAAGGTTAATGTTGATGTAAAAATTTCAGAATCAGACCTCCATTAGAGACTCTAAGGAAGGAGGTTTTGTTTTCCTCCTCCCCCTAGAGGTAACTGCATAGATTTGGACATTAGTTCTAGTGGCAGCAATTGTTATACTTTATAGAAAATGCTTTTAATTTCCCATTATAAAAATCACATTACATGAGACCATAACTATAACATGGTAGCAGTCAAAAGTCATTTGCTTCATGGCCCTTCAGCATCACATTTAAATGTCACTGCATTACTTACTGCATGCTGACGATTAGTTATTTTTAACATCATTGATAATTAACAGTTGCCAAAAACTGGGAAAGGGAAACAATGATTCAAATGTTCTTCAATGCTACACTTTTGGTATAACAGAAGATTTACTCAGGTCTGAGAGTGGGGGGTAGAAGATGATTCAGGATCTTAATGCTTGCTCCAGATAATATGAAGGCTAAGTAAAACAGGAAGTTGGAGCTGGTGTAAACTATTACACATACCTTTTATCTTGTATGCAAGATATGGAAAGAAGAAGTGTCACATCCATACCTGAAGGTCTACACTCTTTTCCAAAGCACTAGTTAACCCTGAACACAGATACATCCAGACAAATCTCCTTTCTGGAGAGATATATTGGAAGATAAGGACACAGAGGTAATTGAAATTAATTTAGCAGCACAGATATGATCTCTATGGTGCAATTTGCTCTCAAAGCCCAAGAATGTGACCAATAAGATGCAGCTTCAGACAGCAGAATGGGAGGTAGAGTAACAACCCTGAAATATAGAAAGCAGTCCCTTCTGTATATATAAAAGCATTATTTTTCAGTTTAAGAATTGTAACAATATTTGGAATTAGAAATTTTGCCTTTGCAGAGGAGTACACCAATCACTGCACAGAATTATTCATAAAAGCTGCTATTCATTTGTGGCTTACAGAACGTTGCAGGTGTATTTAAAATTCATTGTGTATGATCTTTAAAGGTCAGTGCATATATTTACAGTTTTGCTGCACAAAGATTTGTTGTTGAACGTAATTTTAGGTCATAGTACTAACACTCACTTCAGCTCAGATCAGAAAAGAGAAAGAATGAACTTGGAGATGTAAGTATTATAATAAAAACAAATTGTAAAGGAGGCAAACTTTATATTATTTATGTGAGGCAAAACACAGAGGCATTGAGTCTGAAAATAGAATCTTTCAGAATATTATAAACAGGAAAGAGGTTAACATAGAAATCACTTTTGAAACTTAAGTATAGCTAAAGTCATAGTGTAAGTAATTTTAAAGAATGTTTATAGGTGGAATATTCACTGTAAAATATCTTTTTCTTTTTTAGATCTTTTTCTATGATAAAGATGGTTATTCCATGTTGCCTGGTTATTCCATGTTTCTATGATAAAGATGGTTATTCCATGTTGCATTATAGAATGCTATTCAATATAAAGTTACAATGTCTATTTAAACATTGCATGCCAAACAAGGCTCTTAAGGGACCCACATGATTTTAACAGCATCTTAACTGGAATTGGATAAGTATTTTCCTTTATGTAAAATAAAGAATCTAAATGTCCATTTTGAATGCATTTATTGTAATTAATATGTAAGTTTCTTGCCATTGTATCATTAATATTCTCAGCGTGTGATTGGATTTTCCTCATTGTGTTCCACATAAGCACAAGGCAGTGCTGTATTTTAAAATTTTGGTGCTTGGGTTAAAGTTGACTGGATATAAGAAAATGGATGCACTTCATAGATGTAGCATGAAAATTACAGGAGCACAATGACCTTTTCCACTGAAGAGTCCATTTTTAAACCACAGGCAAAACCAAAAATATCCAAAAGACAAAGAACAGAATGAGAACATTATTTTAGGTATTAGCTGACCCACAACATTAGATTTTTCTCTCCCTCTTAAGAATATCTATACTGACCATAACTCCCATTTGTTTTCATGTTAAAGCTATAGGAAAAAAAAAGCCAAAAAGAAATAAACACAAAGGAAAACAGAGCTAAAAATCAGTTTGAGTTACATAACACAGGAATATGTTGCATTCATGTCAGAGCAAATGTGTATCATTTGTGCATCAGATTCTTCAATACTGTTATTCACACTGGTATAAATGAGAATGGAATTATATTTAACAATTTTCAAAAACTGAATATCGACTCCTGGTCACTATTTAGGAAAAGATATGTTAAACCCACATGATTTATCTGAGGATGAATAAAGCTATGTGGCTATCTCAGTTCCAGGTCAGTGAGTTTTGCAGTAGCTCTGCTCAGTAGGAAAAAGCATATCTTTACCACAACAGCTTTTGGTTTTCTGGGTAAAATTAATTGGTTGTCTCCGTCTCTGGAAAAACACATACAGAAGAGTTGCTTCGCTCTGACATTGCAATACTCCATTAAAGCTGGCATAGACAATGCCTAGCTCATGAGTGTGGCACTGAATATAACACTTTTTGCTTTGGAGATGGTGTGTTTATATAAATGAGCCGAGGGAAGTGACACAGACATGTAGTCTTCCATCCCTTTCTGTGTGTAGTTACACACTGCCAGCGTGGAGGATTTTTGAGGTTCAGCTGACTGCGAGTTCCCATGCCAGAAATCAGCTGGTTCAGCTTGTTATAATGGGTTTCACTTGTCAGTCGAGTCCAGGCATGTTTTAATTGATCCTCCAGAATCTATCTCTTGAGAGAGAGAGACATGGGAATCTCCTCTGTGTATCTGCAGCCACAATGAGACTTGCATCAACATTCAGCATATATCCATGGGTTACAGAAACCTCAGGGTCAATTTAAAGGCCCCTTTATGAGTTTACTCCCTGGGTGACTTCTCCAATTATTTAAAAAAAGCTTCTGGTAAAGCAGAAACTTAAGTGGCAAGCTGAATCTGCATTCAAAGTTCATAATTTTGCTCCACTTCATGAGGATCATATTTCATTTAAAAAATACATATAGTCAAAAACCTTCTCTTTTTTAAAACTTTGGTGGCTCAGCACTTTTTACATGCAGTTTGTGAGTATCTCTGTTCACATTCATGTTAATTTCATAGCAAATTACCATTTCAGATGGCATTAAAACAGACAATATTTTCTTTTCCCACCCTTTCAAGTTTTTCTGCACTTATTGTGAAATATGTTCAAGCCGAGAGAAGAGACAGGTTCTGCTGCTTAAATATGCTTAAATAAGCATACTTTACTTCTTGGGCACTGTTATGTTCTTTGTGCCTGTTCAGTGATACCCCAGGGTTCTCTCAGTGACAACAAAGTCTGTGGTCTGGCAGGCTTCTGTTTGAAAAGGGTTAGGTTACTGCAAGTAAGAAAAGATTGGGAAAGAAAAGAATTTGACAAGAAAAAGCTTGTTTCATATAACCAAGTGCAAAGTGCTAAGGCTTTGCGTTCATCTTAAATTTACCCTGGTTTGAGATAGGATGCACATAACATCTATACCTCTATATCTATCTGTTTATACAAAAAAAAACTATAAAAAAATTATGTATTTTCAGGACAGCTGAATTCAGTTGAAGTCTAAGCACAGATCTTATTCTGATGAGAGCACATTTTCCTGGCATTATCTACTTCCAAAACACTTTCCTTTTGGAAAATGGGTTAATAAGTGAACTCAAGTGAATTAATAAGTGTATTAATTTGGATTTTTTTTAAGGTAAGCAATCACAAAAGAAGTCTAAAAAGACAGACATCATAGATACCTGTTTGAGAAAATAACTTCTTGATTAGAAGCAATGGAATATTATGCACTACAGCTCAAGAAGCACCAGAGTGAACAGCACATTTAAAAGGTGGAGAAAATGTATTTTAAGAAAGGCGCTATGGGATAAGTTCAAGGATCAAATCCCACAAAAGTTTGTATTTATCTATAATTGCAAGAGAAGTCTAAAGATGTTAATCCTGATGCTGAAACGTATTAAAACCCACTTATTGACAATCACTGGTGCTGGGATTTAGTCACCTAAGTACATCTGATGCATATATTGGTAACTGTATCTATTTGCATATGTAATATTAATTGCCCACGGAACTGTGGGGGTCCTATCTGGAGCAGCAGCTGGTAGCCAGTGAGTATCAAATGACAATAGCTACCTCTGTTTAAGTGAGGGAATATCTTTCTACATAAAGGAAGCTATGTTGTCATGTTCTGATGAAGAAATTAAAATATATAATCAATGTAGTTTCGTTTCTTTGGAAGTAAAATACAAGTGACACTGATTCAATTTGGCATGGTCTTAGATTTCAGCAGAATGGCTGATTCCATCAGTCTCTGAGTGGCCTTTCACAGCTAGCTAAAAGCTCTGCTTTTCAGGTTCTGGTCTCTTACAGCTTCTCACACCACATGTCTGTTTTCATTGACTCTAGTATAAAGTTGATATGCTCTGGGGAGCACAGTCTGGCCAAGTGTCCACAAATTACTTTGTGTATCTACTTTTAAAGCCAGTCATTACTATCTCTATGAATTCAAATGTCAAAGCTGATTTATATTCAGACTTCAGTTATTTCTTATGTGCAGATACTTCTATTGATATTTTGATAAATTAATAATTTCTATATTAAAAACACCTAGATGTTCAAGAGGTATAATGAAAATTAGTTATGTTGCATTATTTTAATAGTTTGAAGTTACATTGCTGTCAGTGTAACTTAAAAACTTGATATTTTGTTGGAAATGATAATTATAAAATAGACTAAAATCCATCCAGTTGTGACAGCTGCTGTCCTGAATAAAATGGATAGAGTTATTCTCTATAACTGGAATTATCGTTGCTGTTAAATTAACCTCAAGAAGGAGGCACAT
This sequence comes from Ploceus nigricollis, assembly GCA_013399945.1. Taxonomy (NCBI): domain Eukaryota; kingdom Metazoa; phylum Chordata; class Aves; order Passeriformes; family Ploceidae; genus Ploceus; species Ploceus nigricollis. The sequence continues at coordinate 423,851 of VXBC01003471.1, read as the reverse complement.
ATCTAAACCGGTCAGAGCATCCAATGGAAGCTGTGCTAGGACGTGAAAAAAATTATACGGATGGGGTGAGGGCAGAGTGGGCAGGGTCAGCACCAGTCCCACACTGCAGACAAAACAATGTGGACAGAGAGAAGGAGGAACAAGCAGAAGTAATAAATGCAGACACAAAGTAATGACAGGGCCTTAACACACTACCAGACCACAGTATGCCCAGCAACTGGGAAGAAAACATGGAAATGGAAGAGGCTTAATGAGACTGTGATGACTGGTTGTTTACTCAACTACAGCACAAAACTCATTAGTATCAGCTGGCTGCCCCTGTGGTGTACTGTGACGGACCTCACCTAATTGCCTGAGTTCCTGGAGATGAAAGATCTTTTCTCTTGAATAAGCAATGATCTAATTAGTGCATCTCTGTGCAGTATTTCTGGTTCTATATCTTTGTCGTATTTTGGCAACCGTATTATGTGGTGACTGAAGGCAACAACATTGAACTCTTTGGACACGTATTATATTAGCCTTTAAAAAATGTTTTTTTCAGAGCTGGACTACCATGGGAAATTTTAATGAATTGAGATATAGATTTTGTATGCTGCTTAGCCACAAAGGTGTTCAGGAAGCTGCAAATGAAACAGATTCCTAACACAGCATTTCTTTGAAAACAGTTGGACTGGTAGACTATTTAGGGAGAATCCCACACAGAATATGAAAGAACCAGAAACCTAGATAAAAAATGGTCTTCTTGGTGTACTTGGCTTCCTTGCAATAGAAGAGTAAAAGAATTTATGAGATGCCCTCTGTAAGACTATGTACAATGAGATTCAGCTATGAATTCATCTAGGATTCCTCAGGTGAAAAATATTATGTGTGACAAATGTCTGGATTTAACAATTAGAACAGAGAAAATGCAGGATGAATGCCAACAATAAAAAAGGGCAAAAGGAGAAACATTCTTTCAGGTGGAAGTGACTGTCAGGATATACCTTATATGTATATATGAAGCTCTTTTTTGGGCTTGCTTTGTAACGCATCTCACTTACTTCAGGGATGTTTTACACACCTAGGTACACTGGTGAGTCATTGGGCCAGTCTGAGCTTCAGCTTCTTCATCTCTCAAAGTAAAGAAAGATACTTCTCTGTCTTGCTAGAATGTTACGACTCAGAATTTCTAAAACACTGTGAACTCCAAGGTGGTATAATGTACATGGGAATGCAGAAGATGGTCATTACTTAATTCTCTGTGCTGTGGGTGTTTTACCCAGAGACCTATCTACCACAGGTATTTCTTTGATAAGCTTGTTTGAAGTGGTATGCCAGAACGCCTTCCAGTTTGCAAGAGAGATTGTTTGTATGCATTTTGGAGCATGCCAGAACATATCTGAAAGAAAAATGCATTTTCCAGGTCATTTCAGATCACAGAGCATCTACACAACACACAGCTGCAGTACATAACACTACCTTTGCACTTTCAGCCCAACAGAACCCTTTATTATCTGTTAGCAGGGGGACACAATGAATCCTGTCCAGTGTCCATGGAGCAATAGACACATTGGCTGGTGAGGTCCAATGGATAGGGTGTGTCGCCGACTGCAGCTGAAGCCTTTCTACCGTCCCTATGCAATTTGCCCATCAGTTGGTAATTCTCCATAGCTGGTGAGAGGGAAGGAACCTGCAGGAGCTGAAGGTACTTGATACCCATTTCAAATTTGTGTGTTTTCCCAAGCAGTCTGCTCCTGCCCATAGAATTGCTGTATGCAGATGTAAACCATTAAACCCCTCCCACATCTGGATCAGAAAATGCCTTATCTTACCTCAAATCTCTTTATTTCCCAATTTATACTCACTCTACCAAGCCCTGGTCTCGCTGAACTTGTCACAGGAAGATCTTTACCAACTGCATCATCTTTAACAGATCTTTACACCTACATGAGACTGAGGAGAAGTTCCCGTGTCCTGACTAAACACTGGATTTCATATACCTTTAAGAACCTTCTCTTGTCCCTGACTTAGGTATGTAGGAGATGGTTTACACTTGTCAATGTGGTCCCTTGCAACCTTTATCATTCCGTGATGCTGTGTGAATGTTATTCTCCATAACAAAAAAAATCTTCAAAAGAGAGTAAGTAGCACAGTGACAGTCTTGTCAGACAAGTTGTAGGCTTGAGCAGAAGAGCTTGGACAGCTTTTATGCACTAAAAAGCACTAAGTACACTCTCTGTAGTAAACAATAAATTCTGCTGATTCATTCGGAGGTGCAACCCCATACCACTTGGCTTGTGAACTGTCTTTGGGTTCTGAGGAGAAAGAAAAAATGTATAAAAGTGCCAGAAACACTTAAGCATTGCTGGAGTAAGACTACCCAGACTTGAATGCCTCAAAAAAAATTGAAAAGATTCTCATGCTTGGGGCAGAAACAGTGTAAACCCTATTCAGCCAAATATGGAGACATGACATCTTAGTAATACAGTAATTCACAATGTAATCAAAAGTTATCAAGAGGGAGAACTTGTCCTGTGAAAAGGGGAGATTTCCTCGACCTTAACAATTGATTTGTCTATCAGTGCCTCAGGAAAGACAAGATACTTGTGCCTGACCAGTTTGTTACCATCCCATTACGGGGACCCTTCACTGAGCAGTCTTGCTGTATCAGAGGGCAGCTTGACTGACCTGTTCAGGGAAATGCACCAACAGCATAAGGAAGACCCTTCAGTGGGTCTTCCCGCTTTATGATCCCTCAGAGGTCTTCCACTGTATGTTCTCTGCTGCCAGCAATTGCCAGTGCCTGTGAGGGACTCACACCAATGGTTTAATAAATGACGCTCTTTATTAATATAATTGGTGGCGATAGTTTCTGACTGTAAAAACGTGCTCAAAACAATATGCAGAGAAGTTCCAATCCCCAGTAAGAGTATTCAGCATGCACAGAATATTGTTATTATCCAATTGGTGTCCCTATGGGGGAAGACAGGTTCAGCCCATCAACTGATCCCAGCAGTTACAATGGAGTCTTCCCTAAATTTGTCCCCATTCTTGACTTTCATACTACTTCTTTATGTTTAGGTGGAGCTTGAGTGACTCTAGCCATGCATACCTTTGTTTCTAATTGGTGTAAAATTCTCTCCCTTTGCTTTTAAAGATACAATCAAAAAGAATATAGAGCACATGCCCAGTGAGGGGTGGTCATACCTTGGAGTCAGGTAATGGTGGGATGGAGGTGTGTGTTAACGTTACCATTAGGCTTTAATGAACCATGTTCATTTGAGGAGAGTGATTTCACCACATTGTTGGCTAAGCAGCAGGACATCTTCCCCTCTCTCCCCTTGCTGAGAGGTGTTAAGTGGTTTACCAGCTGCAAAGTACCATCGAGTTCCTCTCCCTACAAGGATTTCAGTACAGCCTGCCCATGGTGTCTCAACTCCATTCCATTTCCCTTAGCAGGTGCTTATGGTTGTGTGGGGAATCATGGTGGTGCATGCCAACCACATTCCACTGAGGGAGCAGCAACTGTATTTTACCCTATAATTTCCATACCCTTATAACTTCAGTTTGATTTTGTGAATATAACATGTCAGTTTCCTCTATTTTTACTCCCAGCCATCTTCCCATGAGGTCCCCAGACATCTTTTCACACATTAGTTTTACCTACTTTTCATGTATTAAATCCAAGCCATTGGTTCCATGGCATGTACATAAAATCCTTATAACTAGAGAAGAACTGAATCCTTCTAACCTTTTTGATGTGCTTCTTTCCAACGAGATATAAACTAACAGTGGCTGCTTAGTAGTCACTTGAGTCCATATCTCTCTTGATCATAGGTGTAACAGCTAAGAGGGACCCTCAAACACAGGCTGCTCCTTCTTTTTTTGGTATGTTTGTCCAATCACACTACACAGTTTTATCCCTCCATCTAGCACTTGTGATATAAGGCTTATGTGATGATGCTGCCAAATGCTACTGTTTCTTTATCAAACAGGTATTTGTAGAAAATTATTTACAGCATGGTTTCTCAAGCATTGGAAAAGACTGAAAAATGTTTAGGTCTCTTAAATTAGAAGTACCCATTTAACCAGTATTTTTCAGCCATAGAATGGCATGGATCCAAGTGGATCATTCATGGAGTATTCTCAAAGCATAAAGCTGCACTAGGACGAACAATGGCTAAAGCACAGTGAATTTTTCACAATGAATGGTGGATGTTGGTAAACCACACAGGACTGTGAGCAGCAACTGGAAAGCCCTGGCTGAGTGATGAGAATTAAAGGACAAGAAGAACTTCAGTTACTATGGTATTTATTGCAGCAAACTACATCTTTAAAATTGCTTGTTATCCTGGGAATGGTTGTGGATTAGTCAGGCTGTCAGTTTTATTAAGGTAGGGGCACGGAATTAATGCTTATTTTCAGTCTTGTGAGAAAAATAGAAGGCAGTCATCAAAAGTGTCTCCAAAAGGAAATGAGCTGGTTATCGCAATGAAAATGGCTGTTTCGTCTCTCTGAATTCTGGCAAGCTTTCATACTGATTTCAGGTTTCAAGGCAAAGATGATTTATGTCTGTCAAGATTAGCCTAATTGCCTGATGTGTTCATATGTCTCAGTGAACAGACTGCCACTTTACAGCAATTGAAAACTATGTCTTTGAACCTTTACAATAAAACTGAGGCAATGAAAAAACAAATATGACTTACAGGAGGATAAATTACTACTCAATCCTAACCCTGAAATTTTTCCTTAGTGAAAATTAATTGAAAAAGTATTTTGACCACACCAGTGACATTGAAGAACAATTGCCTACATTTGGTTGGAAGTTTAATGAATTTCATTTTGACAGTATAACTAATGGGGTTTTGATTGTGTAGCATTTAACACACATGACATCCTCCAAAATGACTTTTCAGGAAAGGAAAAGGAAGCAGTGATTAAATTATGATGTGACAGTACATTCAGTGTCCCCAGAGTCTTTTGGCTGAGAAAAAGAAGAAAGTTACCAAGTTTGATATTAGATTTCAATCATCTTGATACCTTGCACATATTATAGAAACGTGGGGTTTTTTTCTTTCTCATTTGGATGGCTACCTGGAATCATTGCTGACTTGAATTTGGTGACAACAGTTTTATTCTTTACCATAAGGTCTACCTTCTCGTATGCTTGCCTGAGAAGGAAGAAATCTTACTCTGACTTCTGAGCTGAAGAGTAGTTTGAACCCATACATCCATTTTTCAGGAGGCTGAGAATGTGCACCTGGAGGCCAGTGATCACGGAGCCAAAAGAAGATGAGGCATGAAGAAATGCAATGGTAGCCTAATGCTCGGAGTACTCCTATGGGAGCAGAGCACTTAATGTGCTTGTCCCTCAAGAGCAATCCTTATTCTGAAACCAGACTCTCTTTAGCTGTGTTAGGTGTCTTGGTAGCTGGAGTGGACAATGTATCTACCTTCCACTCGTTTCAAAATTACAGTCTATTTCTGATGGGACTCTTGCTCTGTGCTTATCCTTGATAGACACAGCAGGTTACAAAGTGGTGCTGGTTCTGGTTTTGGTTTTTTCACTTTTTCACTTTTTCACTTTCTCACTTTGGTTTTTTCACCATTACCCAGTGTCACATCTGCCAAACATCTGTGCCAAAGTCCAGATCTTGTGCCTGGCTTTTGTTTGGCTATTTTTTTTTTTATTTGCCAACATGTGAAGGCTCCTTTGTCTCTATTTAAGAAGGCCAAAGCAGTGATGAGTGCAACAATACAGATTGAAGTCTACTTGAATATCTGTGGTGGAGCTTGAAGCCAAAGTGAATTTTCAATTTAGCATCAGCTAGGAATTGTTCGTGACTGAAAAGCTACAGTACCCTCACTTCATCACTTAACTAGCTATTTAACTTCATTGAAGCAGAATGCTCCTGATCTGCCACTGTTCAACTCTGCAAGGGTCAACAAATCACAGTGAGCTCATCCAGCTCAGAAATGCCACTTCTGACAAGTGATGTCCTCAGCCAGGCTTACTTCCCCAGGAGGCCAGAAGTTCAGACCTGTTACACTCTCAGGACATGGCTCTTATTTTTAATAGTTTTTAGACAGGCACAACAGCAATACGTTTGCACAAAGGGCAGTTTCACTCGGTGCTTTTCACCTGTGTAGATGAGAAAACACTATTTTGGTTCTCATCATATTTGGCCTTTATGTATATTCTTAAAAGCTGCCTATTTCACTGTTCAAGCATTCTCAGTGCCTTGCAAATGAAAACAGAATAAATTAAAGCACAAAAAAGCTTTCTCTCCAATAACTTAATGGAAGACAAAAAAGAGTAAGTCTGATGTAACACTATCAATGGGATTGAGGATTAACTGACCAGAGGATCAGGTGGTGTTGTACTGATTTTATAATGTGAATATTCTCTCAGCTTTCTACAGTATTTATACAAAGAAATTTGGGGATATATCTCAAAAAAAAAGGTGTATGTTTTCTACCAAACATAAGCAGTGCAAATGCCAATGTTTGAGTGAATGACATCGCATTTCAGCTTGCACCCAATTATAAACTTCAAAGACCCTTCAAAGATCCTGAAATCTGTGTTAAGACAAAACCCCTATTTGAAGTTGGTACCTATAGGGAATTGGAGGATATTTATATTCCAAAAACCACACTTAAATTATAAAAGGAATGGCCTATTTTATGCTTGAATGCAGCTCATTAGAGAAATCTCTTAATGAATATTTTTCAATCATCTAACAGAGAAAATCAAAGCACATGGGGCATACTATAAGATCTGCATGGATTGCTAAATACTCCAGTGGACATGTACACTGCAAATTATGCACCATTAATAGTTTTGTGCTCATTCATCAGCATATGATTTAATAGTAATTTCTGTAGTGAATTTCTGTAGTATGTACAGCATAAAAGAGAAAAAATACATGAAAGTAATCAGCATCTCTGCTGCTCTAAAACAGCATCTAAGACAGTTACATAATTAATGGTAGTATGATTTTTACATATATTAATGAATTTTCAACATCAAAATTCCTTAAATAATCTTGTTTGTTTCTCTGATTTATTGAATTTCTTTATATGAAGCAAACTGTACAGAATTTGAGTCCCTATCTTCTCTCAATCCAAAATTTACATATTTTTTCTTTAATAATCTAGCTTCAAATAAAAAGGAAAAAAGCAGATAGTAGTCTCATGGACCTTTACTTAGAACTGGGTTCTGTAGGTTTGAAAGCTCTCAAGGCAAGGGAAATATAAAATATCTATGGATGAGTCCCTGACGAATGAGATATATCTATATAGGACAGCCTAAGGCATATTAAATGATACTAATTTTGCATTTGTTTGAATAATATCTGCTTTAGGTGTGCTCATTGTGGAGAGGATCCTGAAGGACACCTATGTGAGAGGACATTTATCAAAATATTCTGAAAGCAGAGAAAATAAAGACCAAGAACATTTTGAAAACTCATTAGAGGTTTAGGCTATGTCAGTTTTAGGTTTAATTTCAACTTTTAGAAAAAGCTGAGCTCCTGAGGTTCCAGCTTAGATACTCTGAGTCATTGGAGAATCTAGGAACTGAGACAGAGCTTCTCTTTGTCATAACACCTTGTCATGTGCAAAAAGTTGGCATGTCCTCACAGGGACTGTAAGATGGAACTTTGTTGTTTGTATTGACTGTGACTTCCTACAAATAAACGGAAATTTCATGAGGATATGGAAAGATATGTATCAACACATATACATATGTGTAGTATGAACCATTACTGTTGATCCAGTTTCCCTTTACACAGCTCCTGAAAGAACAGTGAAGTTTCTGAGTTTCAAAAACTTCTGTATTAAACAAGAGTTAGCTGCTGAACGACTTTTTCTGTGCAATATGTAGCATAGGATGTATAGCTGTATGTGTGGGACTAGTTTAATATGACAAAAGTGTGTATCTTCCCATGCACTCTGTTGCTGTAGGGAATAATCATCCTGATTCCTATGCAGTCAATGCGCAGCAGTTAAAACAGTAGTAACAGCGTAACTTCAAATCTTCCCTTCAAACTGATTAATTGATGGCTTCTCCTTCTTGGCTGGGAGAGGAGGTTGATGGCTTGCTCCAGAAAGTTGAGGAGCAGAGGTACTGAGGACACACATGCTGCTGCTGCAGTTCCCCATTGTATGACTGGGAATGTGATCTGTGCTAGCAAGGATGGGACGAGTGTGGAAAAACCCTGTTTTCCCTCTTTAGTCCTCTATTTCTCCAATTGAAAGAATGGAAACTAACATACTAAATATGCAGAACAAGAGTATTCTCTCTCCATGATTTTTTTTTTTGCCAAAAACCTATTAAATATTACTTAATGCTCTATATTTTAGGGAAAAGTAATATACACAAAATTATTTTGACTTCTTTTCTGCTGTCTGCATCCCCAGCAAACAAATCCAGGGAGTGTGTGACCAAATAATCTCTGGTAGAGTGGACAAGTCATAGCAGCATTCTCATCAGAGGCAGATCTCCTCTCTCCCTTTCTGAAAGATCTAAATTCCTACACTAATTAATTTGAGCCTTTCTGCTCACATTCAAACCTGTCCTGAATACTCAGCAGACTCCTCATTCTGTGTGCAAGTCCTTTTTCACTGCCTACTCTTCCACTGTTTGATGCCAATTCTAAGTGACACATGATCTCCCAGTCTGTCTTCCCATATTGTCTAAGGTTACCTATAGCTGCTGCCCAATGATCCCCCACACGCATTACATCTTCCCCTTATATTCACTTTCATAAATGCCTCCTTGGAGTAGACTGTTGCAAGAATTATGCTCACTACACAGGTTTTTAATCATAAAATGACATCTAAACCATTTTTGAGTTGGGTACATCATCTGCTTACTCAGTATATTCATTGTCTGGACTGCTCTAGCAAAATTATGACATGCCTGGGGTGGGTCATTACTCGGGTATTGAGGCTGTGAAGGCAAGATAATTCCACATCAGGCAGTGCAGCATATCCAAACTGTCTGCAAATGAACTGACTCAAAAACTGCCAGGGTTACAGCCATGTCAGAATGATGCATCATCCCAACTTGCCCCAGTGGAAAACTATTAATTTATGCTTCTGGGAGCCAAGTTAATATTGCTGCAAGACAGTGCACGGTCCTATTTAAATATATTTGTTTATCTAGCCCTGGTGCAGAGCTGTCTACACAGCACTGCATAAATTGTACAGGTATATAGAGTATTCTCCATTTCTGGGCCATCTTAGGAAAATGTAAGTTTTATTGTTCAGAAGGTGGGAGGCAAGAGACAGGCCACCACTGCTGCTGGAAAGAATGATTTCGAAAAAAGGTGTTGCACTGGAGTTGTTTTACATTGCAGCAACTATTACTTCACCCATCTAGACCCTTTTCTGGGCAATAGTAGCAGCAGCACCAAACCTAGACTGCCCTGCACACAGTAGACAAAATCTTGACCATTTTGCAAGATTATCGGTCTGCTGCTCTCGACAACTGGCCACAAAACCTGTGCCTCAGGTGGCTTTGCTTCTCACTCAAAGATCTGCTGCATCCCACATTTTCACAGCTTCCCTGGGGATAGTACTGCATCAAAGGAAACAGCAAAGCTGGCTTAGCATACGAGATGTGCAAACTTTATCTTTGCAAGAAGAGTAGTAGCTGGTGTGGTCTCACTCCAGGACACAGTGCAGTTCTTCACCACTCTAGACTCAGGCTGGTCTTAAATTGCACGGCATAACCCACAGCTTGTAGACTCCATATGAAAGAGATTTCTGGCTTTTTCTGTTTTGTACAGTGCCAAGAATACCAAAGGCTTCCATAAGTAAAAATGACAAATAAAAATCTCCTAGAGTTTTGCTATGGCTGCCAGATTCTGTGCTTGAATGTCCTTGAATACAGGATAACAGTTGTGAATGATCTTACTTTCTTGTGAATGAAACAGATCTTTCAATAAAATAAAAGATACCATTTACCTAATGCTACTTCCACTCTGTCTGCAAGAAGAAAATTGAATTTGCCATTAAAAATCAGCTTGAAAGGAACTATCAAGATGTGCACAATTTCAAATAACCATGAGATTTTGTTCACTCTGTTTCCTCTCCTCATACTATTTACTAGTTCCATTTCTTGTGACAATATGAAAAACCAGCTGTAATAGAGTCAACAGAAATTCTTCATTCTTTTGCATAGTCATAAATATTTTCAGAAAACTAAAATCATAACTTTCAGTCTGGCAGGACCTTGCCACTTGTGCTTTTACCCAGTAATAAAAGGGAGCTGAAAAGAGTCTTCCACTTGGCAGACTAGTGGGAAGAAGGGAAATGTCCGTGCCCTCCCTACCTCTCCTGTGTCTTTTTCTTGAGGGTATGGGAGGGAATTTGAATATCATGACTCCAAAAGGAGCCAGCAGCATGACTTCTGTTGGTGATGGAAAAGAAGGGAAAGTCAGATTTCTTGGGTTTGTATGTAGAAAATGAAACATAGTTTTAAGAACTGTATGGTGGAGTTTTTCTTTCGGAAATAATGAAAAATACTGGGGAGATTTGCATTCTATTCAAACTGGATTTAAAGAAAATTTTTTTTTTTAATCTCTGTGCAAATCAGGATTGGCTTTGCATTTTCCTGTTAAATATAACAGGCTCTGCTCTGCAAAGAAGAGATCTTATCTTTTACTGTCTATCTTACAGACAATAAGCATACTATATAGGTATATTTTACTTTTATATATTACTTTTCTTTATTATGTTGGTGTCCTTGAATGTCTAAATAAATTGCTTGCAGTGATAGAGATAGACAAGTCTGTCCAGCTTGTATGGCCTAAAATCAGGTAACCTGAAAACCACATCCTCTTTCCATTTGAACATATCACATTTTCCATCACTTTTTTTCTGTTATTTCAAGTGGAGCTGAAACTCCAAAGTTTTGGGTTGTGATTAGCTTTGAAATCTCATTTCATCTCAGTTTGGAGTTAAACCCAGGCTTTGTTTTTGCATTGGTTAAACAGGTGATCTTCCCCTCACACCTTCTATATTTTGAAAAGCTTGTTTTCAGGAAAAAATCCACAAGTCTTCTCTAAGTTAAGCTTTAATTTCAGATCATATTGCTTCAAGTTTATGTTTGTGTTATTCCTACATTAATCCACCACACTCTCAGGAATGCAAAATTGGGTGAGATGAAATTATGCATCCCACCATATCATGCCACAGTAGCATTTTCATTAATAACATTTCAATATTATGTACTATGAAAGACATTAACAGTAGTTCCTAATTATGGCAGATTAATGACAAAAACTTGCAGTGTCTCCTGGTCTTAAAGCATTTAATGGTTTCAGCACTTCATTTTGTTTTCTGTTGAATGCATCATTTCATCAGAGCATAAATGGAACTCATGTGGAAAATAATATGAGCTGTGATTCACAGTCTCTGATGGATTTAACTACAACGGCAAAAGAGGTTACTGCCTCCAGCTGTCCACCCTTTTCCTGCAGGAAAGATTAACAACCCACTGCAGAGTGGGTACAGCATGCAGCACGTCTGCTTCTGGCAGAGCTGTACCCATGTAAATCATCATCAGCTGGGGTTAACCCTCATTTCTGAAGAGGTGCTGAATTTGAGAAGGATTGTGAACCACAGCTCTCAGGATTTTCAAACAGTACTAACTGACAGCTATGTTTACTAATATTTTCTGGGTATCAGTATTGAATGCTGTAGTTCAGCCTCTTGATTCACCTGAGACCATGAGAAGTGGGCCCATGTGAGCTCCAGGAGGTTTAACAAGGCCAAGTGCAAGGTCCTGCACCTTGCTTGGGGCAACCCAGGTGATACAGGCTAGGGGATGAAAGGGTTGAGAGCAACCCTGTTGAGAAGGATTAGGGGATACTGGTGGATCAAGGCCTGGATATATGACAGCACGGTACACCCTCAGCCTGGCCTGTATCAAAAGCAGTGTGACTAGCAGGTTGAGGGAGGTGATTTTGTTTTTCTCCTCTGCTTTTGCAAGACTCCACTTCCAGTACTGCTTCAGCTCTGGGGTCTGCAACATATGAAGGCTGTGTTAGAGTGAGTCCAGAGGGGGCCACAAAGGTTGTCAGAGGGCTGGAGCACCTCTCCTACGAAGACAGGTTGAAAGAACTGGGGTTGTTCAGCCTGAAGAAGAGAGGGCTCCAGGAAGACCTTTGCACAGCCTACCAGTACCTAGTGGGAGCCTATAAAAAAGGTGATGACACCAGGGTGAATTTTGCTGCTACCTGGATTGTTCCTAGAGGGTGGTTTTGTTTTATATTACACAGTGTTTCCTGTGCCCTTGTACTCCTGCCAGCACCTGGATAATGGAGAACTGAGAAAGAGGAGTTGTAGTGAAGAATTTTACTGTTTAGCAGACAAAACAAGCTAAAACATTTGAGGTTTGTTGGTTTGTTTTTCTTCCAAGAAGGGAATAGGCTTCAGAGTAATAATACCAGCCCCGGCACTGGAAAGGCTGAGATTTCTGTGTGTCCAAAAAGCACACATCCAAGGCCATGCAGGGCCTGCTAGGTTTTCCCCTCTGCTCAACTAAAGGTCAGGCAGAGTACAGGCTTGTTACATAAAATGAGCCGTTGACAAAGACTGTTAAGCCCAAATGTCGACATTAAATGTCTTCCCTTGAAGAATGCTTAAATCTGTTAGACAGGGTGCAGTAACATTTGCATGTTGATGGTGATAGCAAATCCTTTCTCCTCTTCAGAGTAAATAGAAGAGGGCTGTCTCTATCTGCCAGGAAAAAGCCATCTGGCTGATTTCAAAAGACATACATGTTCACTGTTGCCCTGCATCTCCCTCAGCACTGTTCTAAACCATTCTGGTTGCAGGGTTTTGCCAGTACTTACTGTGTGTGGCAGAACTTCCCAAGGCATCAGCATGTTGGGAGACCTGAAATGCTCACTTGACCTCCTCATTATGGTTTCAAGAGGATTTGTTAGAGCATTTCAGTTATGCAGAAACCACATCAAAAGGAAGAGCACAGTGAGACATCTCTTAGACCACATGCCAGTTTATACCATCCAAAGGCAGTCTATGAATAAATCACATAAAGCTGCAGTCCTATGGCTTGTTTTGACTGTTACTAAGCCAAGCAAATAGATTGTCTCCCTTCCTTTTCACTCAGCTGGGAGAAGGCACGTATAATCACTCCCTGACCCAGTTCAGTCAAAATGATCCAGGTTAGCTCACACACTTTAAATAGTAGGTTTTTTCCTAACCTGTTTCATTTTGATTGAATTGGGTTAGAGAACAATTATGTACACATATCAGAGGGGGAGCATGGGAAGGAAACAGGGGGGTTAACCTTTAGAGAATACAGTGAGAAGCAGCTGGGACTAGGAACCTTTTTGATCCAGATCAGCCAAACCCAGACAGGCAACAGCAACCAAACTCTGGCACAAGAGGAAATTCCAATGGGATTGGGTTTTCATCTGGTGTAAAACATCTTAGTTCCTTTGAAGTTGAGAGTGATACATTCATTTACAATACTAGAGATACTGTCTCCTGTATATTTCTGAATGGGTGAAAAGTGTTTTTCAGCCATTCAGACTGGCTTTCAGTACTGAATTCCTTTAACTGTCGCAAATATCTGCAAACAGAAAAGATTAATCTCAGAAAAGAATCCCACCAGCTGGTCTCTGTGGGCTCACTTCTTTCAATAATCGAGAAATTCTACTGACAAAGTTTCTTCATTGAAACTAAAGATAAGCTCAGCTTTCCAATCTGCACTATTCTTCATTAACTAAAAAAGAAAAAAGTTATACAGTAAGGGAAGAACAAACAAAACCAAAGAGTGCTTTTGATGACTAGAGAATTCAACCCCTTAAGCTTGCTTCTTCCTTACAATTTTTTTTCACAAACTCCCCAGTAAAAATCAGTTAAAATTGGCTTGCTAAGGGTTAAAGAGGTTGACTGTAAATTTGTGCAGTGTTGTACATGTACTGACTACAAATACAGAAAAACAGAGGAAATAGAACCTGTATTCTTATGTTTTTATGTGAATAAGTAAGCCAGCACGGCTTGGTAATCCTTGCATTTCTTGACTGTGGAAAAGGGATGCCTAAGCTCTGTATATTTGTCCACAAGGCAAGGAGATCCTTCCTTCACTCAGTTCACTGGATGCCCTGGACTCTCCCACCTTTGAATGGTAAATTAAAAGGAACAGAATTATAAAGAATGGTGCAACTCTGATTTGTGTGGTCAATCACTGTGCTAGAAAAATAAGTAAGGCAAAAAACTCCACTCTATAGCATCAACAGTTCAGCTTAACTTGTTTGATATATGTAAAACCAAGGATCTAAATCAAGGAGTTGCTCATATGTGGGTGGAGGAGGATGAGCTGAGGTTCAGGCAACACAGAATAGGGTGACATTTTTTCAAAACCTCAAGTCTTCACCTGGTTTCAGTCACCTGAGCTGCTCAATTATGCTAATATATTTGGTGTGTATTTAGCTTTCAGTGAGCAGGGAAATAGTACTGAGATGGAAGTTTTGTTGAAATGGAGAGGGTTTGGGTGTAATGAATGAGACTGAAAGGAGAAGACTTCTTAACAACGGTTCTGTAGAAAAGGGGGTGTAGAAAGGAGAGGGGCAATGTGAAAGCACAGATGTGATTGGAGATAGAAGACATGGAAAAAGTTAAAAAAATTGGTTAGTGAAGTTTGAGGGATGAGGAAGGACTGCGTTTCTGTACAGAGGGCTGTGAAGAATGTACCACTCCTACAAAAATTTTGTGTGATGAAGTGAAGAGGGACTAGAGATAAGAGATGAGAATGGTGTTAAGAGAATAATATTAATCCCCTCATCATGAGGAACAGTCAATAGACAACAGTCAAAACCACATTTCATAAAGTCATGAGCAAAGGGGCTTTTTTTCCTGTGGGGCAGATGGGGAAGAGTGAGCTTCAAAGAAAGACTGCACTTCTGAGAGAGATTCCACATGATGAAAATGACAGCGTAAAAGGAGCAGGGATGGGAAGATGGAGTCTTATAGTTGAATTATGAGCACTAGAGGTGGCATCCACACCCACATTATGCTTTCAGGAAAGGAAATTACCAGGTACAGCCCAGCATGCTCTGCAGTATTAACTGGCCATACTGCTGACAGTAGAAGTTTTATTTTGTCAACAAATCCCACTCACTGATAGGGCAAAGTTGCTGAGATATCTCAGAATAATTCTGTGCATATTCTTTATACTGCAAGGAATGGTAGAAACATTTCTGGAATGATTCATAGAGGTGTTTGGATCAGGCATGCTGCACTTAGGGATAATATTATCCAGAAGTTCTTTCTCTGGCTTTTTCCAAAGGTCACCACAATCTCATGTTTGAAATGCTGACAAAAGCATGTCGACTTGCATGGCCTCAGGCTCCTCCTCTAAATGTATTCTAGATATAATTAGGTGTGCTTGGCCTCTAATTATGTCTCTGATACTGACTTTCTGTTATTGATTGCCTTTGGGTGAGTCACTTAGCTTCCCTACCCTTTCTGTCTTTTGGTCTTTCATGTTTAGAAATAGATATGGTAATATTTACCTGTCTGCTTGAGGCGTCTTTAAGGAGATGAATACATGGCTGCTCATGAAACTCTCTGAGGATGAAAACATTATGTACATGCTAAATAATAGCTCTCTGGGTGTGATGTAACAGCCTTACTGCTGACTATTCATATTCATTTGCAAACCATTACAATTTGGACTACTAACACACTATAGGAAAGGTTGTATACAAATGGATGTAGTAGTTGTAGTTATTAATGCTCATATTACTGTACCTGTAACTGCCTAATTGTTTGGTAAGTACATAACTGAGCTTCTGAAATCTCTGTGATGAAAACAAAAGGAATACATGAAACTTTCTAGGGGAAAATGTTTTAGGAGGCATTGCACTTACAGACATATAGGCATATATTACAATGGTAAAGTCAGAGATGAGGAAGACTTCCTTAGTAAGTTTTTTAAAGCTAAAATTTGTTTAACTGACATTTCTATATAAATTAATTTCAAGTATTTCTTAGAAATACCCACATTTTTTTAATCTGCCTAATTATGAGGCAGAAATATTGTTTTCTTTAAAATCATGATCCAGTAAGAAAACTCCTGTGCTTGTTCTCAGCTTGTATCCTGTACCCTGTGGGTGCTGTGAGCAGCTAGTGGGCAATCACTTGCTGTACCCTTCTCCTGGCATCCTTGACCTCTAATCATCTTCAATACAGGAGGCTCCCTGAGTAGATTTTGTAGTCTGTAACAGACCTCTCTTCACGTTCTTGTCTCTCCCCTAGAGCTCAAGCAAATCTTTTGCATCTGTAAAGAACATATTTCTTTTTCACTGAATTAACATTGTCCCAGCAGCAGTCCAGCCACAGCTGCACCAATTTTCCCCATTACCTCTGCATGAGCAAAGAGTATTAAAAAGAAGAAAAAGAAAAAAAAAAAAACCAACAGCCATGAGAAGGACCCATCAGTAAGTAAACTTCTCTTGCATTTTTCCATAATTGTTCTGTTAAAGTAAAGGGGCCACTCAGAGTGGGAGCATGCAACAGTAAGCCCTGTGGCTGTTTGAAAAATCCTTCTTGTAAAATAATTTCTTTCCTTTTTTCTTTCCTGCTACCTACCTTTTAAGAGAAAAGGAAATTATTTTATTTGTCATGACAATCATCACTAGTCACACATTTTATGGCATTCTAGCCTCTGTGTAAAACTGTAATTTTGTGAATAACATGAATCAGGTTCCATTTTGTTCTCTAATCTTACACTGAGTAAGGGGAAGATACATAGCTTTGCAGAATTCAAAAACAGATTAATATACTTTCATAATTAATTAGAAAAAATAAAGGTTTGAATTTATTTGCTTTTTTACTCTTGCACATTAGCTTCAGTATCAACTGAAGGCATCAACTCTTGTGCTCTGTCACACCAGAATGAAAACATACAAGTACTCTGATGACAGCCTCCATCCCGTTTCCTACATGATTTTCTTTCTGCTAATGCACTGAGTTATTAGTGCAGTACAAATGAAATCCAGTTATAGGCTGTGTTGTCCAAATAATTGCCTGAGCTTCTCACATTCTATTCAGTTCCATTTCTATGAGATTAGTGGCATGTTAACCAGTGATACCCACGGTTTGCAGGGCAAACAGCAGAGAACTGCTAAAACAACTAGCTATGGAGTTAGGCCAAAATACAACAGTTGTGATGCTTTCTTCTTCTCTCTCTTAACTGAAAGGAAGGCAAGAAGATGTAGAAAATCAAGATAAAATGATGCCCAAAGAACAATAGATATCCAAAAAGGATTCTTCACTGTGTCTTTTTTTTTTTTAGGTTCATCTTAGACATAATATAATGTAGAAAAGTATCACCTCAGAAAAATGTGACTATCTTTTGATTGGGATAAGTAACTTCTCACAATCGCAGAGCAGTTTGATCATTATATGTACTGCAAAATAGGCATTTCAGGTCTTTCTTAGTCAATTCTGTTATTCTATGGCCAAATGGGAACTTGCTTACTTCAGGTTCTCAAACCATGTTATTTAAAAAGGTACATTAATTCTGTGCTGGTTAAATGTTTTATGATTAACTTGAGTGTTTCTCTCTGAATCTGGAGGCAACTTTAAGGGATGATTCAGATTGCTGATATTATCTGTCACTCATGTTGCAGTCTACCCCTGCTCTTTTGAGGCTGGTAACTTTAATAGAGCTTTGTGATAGCACTGATAATTATCTTTAGTGTAATATTAGTGTAATAGCCTAATGATTAACAATACTGTTCAGAAGACAGGATGAGTGATGATAGATCTGTGCTCCCCCAGTCTAAAATGTACGGATCCTCTAAGAATACCTGAATTCACAGCATTCCATGATCTGAAAATTAGGGCATCCTCTCTCCCTTGGCTGAAGCTGGGCACTATGCTTCTGGGAGCAAAAGAAAAGGAAAGTCTGGATCTGACCTCATGATTATGGCATGTGCTTACAGGAACATGCCTAACCTTACTTTCTGCCTTGGTTTTGTATCCACCCATCAATAGTCCTCTTAAAGTTGAGACAAATGGCCTTAAATTGAACTAGGGAATTTTCAGATTAGATATTAGAAAATAACTTTTTACTGAAAGAGTAGTTAGGCATTGGAATAAATTGCCCAGAGAGTTGGTAGAGTCACCATCTTGGTAAGTGTTCAAGAGGTGTCTGGATGTGGCACTTGGGGGTATGGTTTAGGGGTGATTATGATATTGCCAGGTTGATTGGTAGACTAGATTATCTTGAAGGTCTCTTCCAGCCTTGATGATTCTGTGATTCTGTGATCTTGATAAAGAGAGTTGTTGAAAGGAAAAAGAGCAGCAGCAGGTCAGGAGAAGACAGCTCTTTGAGCACAACTAACTTTCCAGGCTGCTGTCAGGACTTAAATGCTGCCCATTTGAATGAACAAACTACCAGGCAGTAAAGCCTCAGGTAGGAAATAAACACTCCCCTTCCAGGTGCAGGTATTAGTGTCTAAGACATTTCATGCTAAATAATGAGGCATACAAGGAAGTTAAGCTCCTCCAAATGTAGGTAAGTGATGATGTAAAGAAACTGGATATTGTCAGGCAGAGCCCTTTCTCTTGGGAATTTTCTTAGATTCCCTAACATGTATTGCTTTTATTTCTGTCTGGGAATAGAAGCAGTTTATCACAGTGTCTTTGCAAACTACTGAATTTTTAATAGTTAGAAATCTAGAATATTTTGATTCATTTTCCTCTTTGTGATACTTCAGTGTATTGGTTTTCAAAAAGTGTCCTTAGAGGAAGACATGCAACTTCTGCAGGTATTAATTATCCATAAGACATAGAATTAAATAATATAATAAAGAAATAATATAGAATTGATTGTGGTCAGATACATTTTCTTGCAAAAATCTATAGCCCTCGTATCAAATCAGATACTCATGGAGATTCATCAAAAATATTTTAATGGATTGCTGTTGCAGATCACTCTAAAGAAGCTAGAAATCCATTGCAAATTACAAAGCAGATACTGCAGGAGGGAATACCATACATCAGATAATCATGGGAAATACATTTTAAAAGCTGCCGATTAAGGAAAATTGCTGTTTTCTGTTTGGCAGAGACAACCACCCAAAGCAATTGAATTAGCAGAGGACCGAGCTACCTGAAAAGAGAAAAAAATTTTGAAGATGTCAAGGATTTAAAGAAGAATTTGAGATTTTCAGCCTATTTAACTAAGAATAGATATATAGTTGCTCCTGCCAATTTAGTAGCATGTCTTTCAGACACAAATGTATACAAAAGGTCCTGCTGCTTTCAACATGACTTATCAAACTAAGCAAAGAAAATATTTCAAGATTATGGGCCTTTTAAGAGTTTTCTGACTGATTGGCAGCATTCAAGTGTTCATTATGATTTCCTTGAATCCTATTCTATCTTCACATATGCACTAACTATTTTATTTATTTTAAATGTGGTCCTTTTAATGCCAAGTTTAACATAATCACTTGGTGCTGTCAAACTAACATTAGAAATCATGAACTAAGTGCATTTCTAGACATGAAAATAAAAGGCTCCAAGGAAATAAATTGAGCATTGACTTAAAACCATGTAATCTCTTGTTGGAGCATTAATGCTTAGGCTTACAAGCTCTTCCATAGCATTAAGGCTCAACCTTTCAAGTTTTCTTTTTCTATTTTAAAATAAACCTAGAACCTTTCCTTCACATAAGACTTTCCAGGTTCAACAAATTTCTGTAGATACAGAAAAATACAGAGGGAAACTTGACTTGAACTTTCCCAAAGACCAAAGAGACTTTCAAATATAAAAGGCAGTATTTATCATACAAGTAAATATAATTTTCTACACAGAGAAAATATAAAATGAATGAGTCAAGAATAGAATAAAAAAAAGGGTGTTACATCCAATTTTTGTTCTACTCTGGAGGTGTCCCTACAGCCAATTCCTTGCTTCCAAGTTTAATTTTAGCTGAGTAATAGACTTCCTGAGCTGCAACAACTTTTCCCAGGAAGTTCTTCCCATGACAGCTGAGAGGGGCTGGCTGTTCCCAACTCCTGAATCAATATCTCTAAGTAATGATGATCTCTCTTTACCCTGTTTCTCTTCTGTCATGTGCTGCTCTATGTATGTATTCATATATGTAAAAATTGAGCAATGAGGTTTACTAGTAAATTTAATATTGAAGGAGAGTTTTGTGTTCCCTAAATGTCCTTTGGTTCCTTTTTTTTTCTCAGTTTACCTTTTTTAATGTCTATTCAGAGGAATTATATGAGGGAAAGATAGAAACCTCTGAGAAAGAAAGGCCCAGATGGCAATAGACAGGCAGTGAACAGGTTTTTTTCCATTTTCCCACAGCAGAGAGATGCTCACAGAAATCCCACCTAAGCAGGAAGATGTATGAACACTTGTTTTTATTAGAAGTGAAATATTCATATCAAAGGTATTGTCCACATATTTTGCAAAGAATAGGTGAGGAAAACAGATTAAATCAGCAGAAAAATGCATTGAGGTTAAACTCATGAATTTCAGGAGAATTAGACTTCTCATTCTTGCTCAGTTCATGTTATTCACTTATTGGGTTGCAGCAACTGTTTTTATTCTTGAAATAGTTTTCTCCTTTTTGATCACACATATTTGAACTTAGGCTATTTTAGGACTTTAAATTGGAGGGCACTTCACCTCAACTTTCTTACTGTCCTGTTCATCACAGTTCACTCCACTACCAGACAGCATGGTCCCAGTGGATCCTAAGCCTTCAGGGCTGTCCTCACTCCAGGCTGAGTCCAGAACCACTTTGAGTCTCTAACTGGTGGACAAAGGAATGTAAATTAATTATAGAAAATATTCCAGGATAAGTTAATATGCTTTCAGATAGAGAATACAGGTTAAGAGAAGATGCATCTTGAGCTGGGCCTCTTTCCTGAGAGGTCTTTTTAGGACTAAAGGCCTCTTATGTTCCAAAAGTAAAAGACTATTGCTGTTGCTTTAACTAATAACATGGTAATTATAAAAACCGTGTTCTAGTACACAAAGAGATTTCCACTCAAAAGAAAGTATTTTTGCTAAGAAAGGAGGTTTTTACTCCCGTTGTGTTTTGAGCAATACCTACATCCTGCACTGCCCTTCTCCCTGGTGTTTTTTGGCATGTTTGTGAGTGGTGTTCTGCTTTAGGTTAAGTGAGTTTAGGGTCAGGATTCAGGTTGAGAATAACACAGGTGGATTTTTTAAATGTCTACATTCATATTCAATTGGCTAATCATAAATATCTAGTGTTGTGCATGTCCCTACACTAACTCACCTGCTGCCCATCTACCCATCTGGAAGGGCATAGGTGTCTCTTAATCTTGCAAGAGACATGACAGCTCTGTAGAAGTACCTTAGATAACCCAGGGTGTCTGGAATATTAGCTGATACCCCCTGAATTCTTGCCTACATCTGTCTTAATTGTAGTGGAGAGTCAGACACTCTGTGAGGGATTCGAGCCTAAATTGAAACCTCTCCTGTGTTCCTATGTGATCAGAGGACTGAACTGGATTAAAACTAACCAGGATTTTGTGTACACTCTCTGCTTGGGGTGGGAGGGGTTATGTGGTAAGGTTGTGTAGTGGGAAGGGGAGGGGGGTGAGTGGGACACATAACATAGAAAGAAGGGGGTTTTTGGATTATTTGAATTGTTATTTTTCCACTTTGGTTCTAATCAGGATTCCTTGACCCTGTGTATCCAGTCCACTGCAAGACAGTGAGAGAGGTGCTCTAAGACAGGTATTTGGTATGATGACTGACCTGTGCTGTCCTGAAGGGCTCTTGGAGTATCAACCTAATTGAAAAGTTTCATGACCTAATTTTGGATCCAAAGCCCTCAAATCTGAGGAGGGGATGATTATTTTTCCTAGCTTTGCTGTGTTGTCTAGCACCAGAAAAAATTACAGAGCTGTAAGTTCATTCACATGTTTCTATTGTACTAAAAAAAAAGTAAAAGGGAGTTTAACCACATTCTCTTCAGTGCTTGCTAAAACTTGATCCTGTCTGCAATGTGAAATGTAAGACTAGAGTGAAACAAAATGATAACCTGAAGGTCTATGCTCATCGCAACAGATGAATAAAAAGCAAACACATTGCCAGGAGCAAGAGTGCAATACTGGGGCTTTTTTCAGACTGATTCACTTTTAATAAGGCAGCATTATTCATAATGCTGTAAAGGTTATGCATTAAAGCTAATTTTGCACTGAGCGTTCTTAAAACGTGCACATTAAAAGTATGAAACAAAAGAAAAAGATCAGATTTGTTTCTTCCAACACCTCAATGGTTTTAATTAAAAAATAATTGAAATAAGCCATTAGTAGGTGACAACTAATCAAAGACATTCCTCTACATTTTCTAATGCACTGTCTAATTGTTCCAGTTACAAAGTTATAGGCCTGCTTCAAGGATTCTGATTTTGCCATGTTAACACTTAGGTACCTGGTTCTTTTGGCAGTGTTTAGTCCTGACTGAATTTTATGTGCAATGAATGGAAGACTAGTGGTATAGAAATCAAGATTTAGCTGGTGTAAAGTAGGTGGATAACATATGAAAACCCAGAGGGAAATTTATGTTTTAAGTTCTGCTTCTCTTTTGTATATACTAGAAACTGCAGTTTTATGAGCTCTGTTTTTCCTCTCGGCACAATTCAGTGCCTCCTTCATGCCTCTGTAACACTGTTCATGCCTTGAAAATACTCCAGTGGTCACAGCACCCTTGCAAGCATGGCAAAAAACCTGTCTTTCAGGCCTGTCACAGGCTCAGACCCACATAACAAACATCCTGGACAAGTTTGCTACCCACTGAGTTGTGGACAAGGCTGCTGTCTCCCATGCTGACCATGTGATATGGTAAAAGGGAGTAGAAGCCCTGTGGATGTAAGGGGGTTGTCTGGGAAGGGATCTGGTGGCTGGGATACTGCTCTAACTTATCACTGGGCATGCATAGCAGTAAAATCTTGTCTTAAAGCAGGAAAATTCAAAGCACTGAACCATGTTATAGAATGTAATTTCCGCAGTATTTTCACCTTAAAATTCTTTGTTCTTCTTCCTCTCTAAATTCAGTGTATAATCTTGAGTGTAGGAGAGGTGCTTTCCTAGAGAGAAGTTGTAGAGCCACAGTAAAAGGTGCCTTGATTTTTTCCCATGTAAACAAGGTATAAATGGACCAAGTGCAGTCCCTCGACTGATACAAGTTGACTAATTCCTTATGTTGCTATTGCTGTTCTTATTTCAGAGCCAATTGCCTAAGGAAAAAAAGATAATCAATGCTGAGTACCTGTATCACTGAGTTCTTAAGGTAAATATTTTAACCACATATTGCAGCTTTTCTATAGCATCCAGAAGTGTGTTAGGTACTGATAAAAGATATAGTTCCTACTACAAAGTATTTATATAGCCTGATTATTCATGAGAGACCAAGCCAAAAATCAAAAGAATGGGAAGAGCAAAAGGAAGCAAGGCCAAAATATAATGTGTTAATATGTTGCTTTTTCTTTTGCTTCAGAAGTCTTAGTAGTTTGAGCATTGTTCATATCTGTGTGTGTTCTGTTAAAAAAAAAAATTGAGACAAAAATAGAAAAAACCCAATGCAGGATGGGAGGGCCTGTGTCTGCACAGAGTACATACAGTAGGGGAAAGGAATGGCAAAGCAAAATGACAATAAAGTGAGAGCAATGAAGAAAGCAAGGAAAGGTTGAAGAACCAGTGACAGGATACAAGTCAGACTGTAACAAAGATGAGGCCAAAAGGGGGATGGTGGGCAAAGGTCAGTTGCAAGACAGTCTCGCATGCAAGTACTTCCAACACCAGAGCCCAGAGAGACTCCAAAGGTGATTGCTCATTGCTTAGCCCCAAACAATCTGTGCTTTAATGACATGACCTAGTAACATACGTGGAAGGTCAAAGTTATACCACAAAAAACGATGTACAGCCTGGAAGGGACCAAGTTAACAAATCACAGAATCAGTTGGGTAGTAAAAGACTTCTGAGATCATCAAGTCCAACCTATAACCCAACACCACCATGTGAACTAGACCATGGCACTGAGTGCCACATCCAGTCTTTACTTAAACACCTCCAGGGACAGTGGCTCCACCACCTCCCTCGGCAGACCATTCCAGTGTTTAATCATTATTTCTGTGAAGAAATTCTTACAAAACCTTCTCTGGCACAGCTTCAGACTGTGTTCTGTCATCCTGGTTGGTTGCTTGAGAGAAGAGGCCAAATGTCTACTGGCTAAAACCTCCTTTCAGCAAGTTATAGAGAGTGATAAGGTCACCCCTGAGCCTCCTCTTTTCCAGGCTAGACATCCCTAACTCACTTAGCCAAAGTTCTGAAATCTCTTCTCTTGCTGAAGATGTTTTGCTCCTAAATTAGTAAATTAAACAGAAGTTGAGAGTTTGCACTGTTAGACTGTTTGGGACCTGTAGGGTATGAAGTTTCTTTTCAACACCGGCTAATCAGAGCAGAAATTTTAGAAGGTTATCCTAACCCTGTCATTACCATGAAGAATTGGAAGCAACAGGTACCAGTGTTAGGGCATGCATTCTCAGTGATGGATCTTGTATTTTCTCTCAGCTGTTGCTGTGCTGGCTCAGTGAATGTTACCTTCATAAGTCTTCACCATTATACAGAAGCATTTACATTTTCCGAGAGTTACTTCTAAATTATTGATGTCAGTTTATTTCAGCTAAATATTTATTACTTGTCATATCATTACTAACATCACCACTTCTGGAGCAATTATTCAGCATATCCTAGATTTTAGAAATATGCTCTTAGCCTCTCTACACTAATTATTACATATTCACAACTTCCATATACTTATTTTGATGATACAGTCCCCATGTGCGCATGTCTCTTCAAAGATTGTCTCTTCAATGCTGCACTTTTCTTACACAAACAGCTTTTGCAATCAAGTCAGACAGCATGAAAATACCTGTCCTGTCAGAACAGTTCATCACAAGAAGTTGAAATAACCAATTAATCACTGCATCTGGTTCAAACACCCCTTAGAGGCTTGCATTGACTGAGCCAATTGCCCTTTAAGAGGTTTTTCTTTATCCCCAGGCACTTATGACTTCATTTGATCTGAATCTAATTAGGTGCAGAAGAATGTGAAATGCAAGTCATTAAGACAATAGAACACAATAGTCAACGCTGAATTTTATAGCAACACCCATAGCAGAATTATCCTAGGAACTTCAGAGAGCAGGCAAATCCCCACATGACAGTATTTTCAAAGCAAAGGACACTGCTCTAGTGAATCTGGTTGTAGAAAGCTGTTTCAAATTTGAAATACTGAAAAAATGGACTCCAGATTGCATTTTGAAACAAAAAGGGAATAGGTATATTGTGCTTTTGGGACAACTGTAGCTAGTACTGTCTAGTTTATCAAGGAAAGAAGTAAGGGGCAGGTAAGCCACAGTTTGGTATTTGCCACAGGCCATCCTTGTAGCAGCATGGAGCTTCCATTTGAGTCAGCATTGGTTCTGCCCCTGGATACAAAGAATGCTTACTCAGAAGAGAGTGTAGCATGCTTGACTGCCATGGATACTGACATTTCTTCTTTCTTCTGCTTATCTCTTTTATTTTTAAAATAATTATAAGGATACCAAGATAGGGTTTACTCCATACCATATATTCCCCTTCCACCAGAGGTTATCAATACGTAGGCCTAGACTGACAGATACCTTGTCTAGACTTACTTGTAGTTGCAAATGTGCTGGAATGATGATGCCTTCCATGTGAAAAATACTTCACAGTTTCAGACTGACTACTAATATTTTAATCCATTCTAGGTTTTCTAAAAAACCTTTATGCACTACCTTTCCAAACTCACGTGGGTCTTTTAATCCTAATGACTGTTCTCCTATCAGCTGCCGAGGGGAGAGAGGTAAGGAGTCTGATTTGACAGGACTGTAGCAGAACGGATGTGATGAAAATCCCGTGCAACCTTTAAAAATGTCACAGACTCAAGAATGACTAAGTGCTCCAATCTCTAAACAGTCACAATGAAAATCAACAATTTTATTTTCCAGTTAATTAAATTATGTCTCTTAGCATTTGGGAACATATTAAAAGTCAATCAAACCCAGAATGAAACAGCATAAAATTTAAAGAGCTAAACATCAGATTTTAACATCTTTTTGTCCAAAATGCTAATATTCACCATCAACCTTTTTAATCAGAAGCCAAATGAACTGGAAGGTGTTTCAACATGGTCTGGAAATTAAGAGCTGCAGGCCACTTACCAAGGGTTAAAGCAAGTGTTAGTCAAATACCCTTCTTTGAGACCACTATGCCACCAAAATTCAGGCATTTCAGCTGAGGTAGGGTTCAATTAGGGCTCTCAGCTGAACTCAGGAGTTGTGATGGAGTCCAAAATAGCATATACAAGTGGGAAGGGGGAGGAGGTGGGGTGTGCGGTTTAAAGGAGTTCTAGACTTTTGACCCAATTTTATGTGAGACTTTTGTACCACTATTTGAGTTCAAGCAACAGTTCTTCTTTCAGAACTAACATTCTACCACTGATGCCAAAATGAACTTCATCATTACCCCCAGAGCAAGTAGCAAAATATTCTGAACCCACCGAAGACAAAAGCATGTGTCACTTCATGAGCTACAGCTGGCCACCGGTTACAGATGACCAGGGACCAGGGTGCTCTGCACAGTGCACTACGCTGCACATCACTGGAGGAGTGCTGAGGAGGCAGCAGGCAGCTGCCTTCTGCATTTTGAACCAGCTAAAATCTGTGGTTGTGTCTTCAAATTCAGATCAGAGCACAGTACTGTCATGGGACCAGGTCAGACACATACACAGCTTTGCTCCCCTCTGTACTTAAGAGACAATGGGTGGTTACTTTCATTCTGACTGTCTGCTTGGGCTGGGGTTCAAGATGGATGTACCCATTGTGCCAGCTGAGGCAAATGATCAGCCTCAGTGTGTGAGACAGATCTAGCCTGGGCATGAGTTTTCTTGCCTAGAAAGTCAGTTGTCTCATTCCAGATGTGAGTCAGGGTGTGAGCAGGTGTGTGGGCTCTGGGCTCACATGACAGCTCAGGCTATCAACTAAAATGCCTGTAGTTAGCTCGACCAGGGTTGAGTCATTTACATTCATTACTGCTTGCAATCCCTGTAGAAATGTCACAGTTTTCTTCACCTGAGTGATGTCTGTGAGATTTAAATAAAATTCTAGAGGTCTCAAATTCATAAGACACATTGAAAAAAAGATAATATTAGGCTTACAGTTATTTTGATATTAGGTTTACAGTTATTTCACACTGCTGAAGCTGCTGAAAGCTCAGTCTGCAGAGTACAGCAATATTTCATATATATATACAAAAATTAAAAAAACCTTCACATGTAGTCAGCCTTAGGCATGCAACAACTCTGTAAGTATTAGACATAGAAGCAGGAATTAGTTATATTTTTAGAAAACTAATAATATTCTACAGCTTTCCAATATATAAAGCCAACCCCTTGCTATGGTGAAAAATACAATATATTTCTAGACATGAGAGTGACCTAGTTCTGCTTTCCTGATGCTGTGCACATCAAAGTCGACTTCTGTTTCAGAAATCTCATCATTCAGTGCAGAAAGATGCTATGCTGAGTACACTGATGAAAGCCATTGCCTCAGTCTTCCTTTCACCTATGCTCAGTTACACAGACTGAACTTTTCACTTAGGAGGGAGTGTGAAGCCAGTTGTACAGGGGCAAACAAGAAACAAAGTGATCTCACCGTTTACCTCCTCCTATGAACAGAGTAAACACCACATCGCCTAGAGGAGACAGATGGACATTGTTCACCCAGGTTTACACTGCTGCAGGAAACAAGTAATGTTTGTGAAGATCAACCCTAACGATGCTCTCAGGCACAGGAGAAACCAAAGTGTTTGGAGAATAAAGTTTGTGACATATTGTTGGGGTTTTTTTTGCTATGGCAGGGTTCAACTTCTCACTGCAAACTTTGGCCCTTATTTTGCAAAGAGGCCCTGTGGCACACTTCCTTATTGTGTCAAGACCAATATTTTTGG
>VXBC01003471.1:348103-395780 GCA_013399945.1 Ploceus nigricollis | reverse complement strand
TTTTCTCCCTCTCTCTTTTTCTCTCTTTCTTCTTTTTTTTTTTTCTTTTCCTTTTCCTCCCCGGATTTGAGTTTTGTGTATTTAATTTCTTTCAGCCAACCTGACGGTTTGCTGGGGACTGTCCCAGCGACTGCCGGCAGTGCCGAGGGCTCAGAGGAGCCTGCGGGAGGTGCCCGTCCCACGGCCCATGTAGGCTTGCCAGCAGAGCCCTCTCGTGGAGATGCCATGAGGAGCAGCAGCACGTGGGGGTTTTCCTAACCACGCAGCTCACATGGTTTTCCTAAAAGAGCTAAACAAAATTCAGAAAATGCCCGCTCTTCATTTGACAGGTCTACAATTGGCATTTGGTGGTGTAACCAAATTGCCTAGGGGGCATGCTGGCTTAGCCAACGCTTGCTATCCTGGCTAGAACTTGTATGCTTTTGGCCTAAAAATTTAAGCTGATGTAAGTACTCAATTTAAGCTGATGTAAGTAGTGCTAAATACTGCTACTATAGGCATGTGAACAAATCATGTCCTCTGTTTCACATCCTTAAACCAGCAAAATTGCTTATGTAGGTGGAAACTGGCTGATGGAGGAGTTTGCCTTTGCCTTTCATTGGCAAAGGTAACTTCACTAAGCTGTGGTGTTGTGTCTGTCTCAACAAGGGAAAACATCTTTCTTGAGGCAGTGTCTATGCTTCCCTCAGGGGTATCAGCTAGAAAGAGCTCTCATGTATGGATACTGACTAAGCAACAAAGAAGGAAAGCTAAGGTACTCAATTGCTCAGACTGTGTCCGTGAAGTCTTAAATTAAATCTGTAACATTGGCATTAAGTCATGAAGGCCTTTGCCAGTCAGTTTGTCCAGCAGCCTCAGTACTTTGTAAGCTCTCGATTGCTGCAGTAAAACTACATCTCCCATGAAAAAATAGCCATGGTGATGGAAGGACAGGTATGAATGTATAACTGGTTTTGCAACAGAGTTTTTGCTATACAGCAGGAAATCCTGAGGTGTGGTCTGTAATCCTCTGTGGTTTTATTATTTGCAGCCTCTCAAGGAAAAATAGCACTAATTAGATTATTGACATTTGCATTTATCACTGATTATATTTTAATACCACTTACTTTATTCTTCATCTCACTTGGTTTAATTATCAGTTCAAGGATTTGATAAAAAGTCAATAGCTACTTTTATCAGGACACCCCTGGTCCTTGTTAGGATTATTTTCCCCAGTGTTCCTGTGGAAGTTGCCAAAGCTTGCTCTCTGAAAACTGCTAGATCATTTCTGTTATATTAAAGGTTTAGTTCTTAGGAGTTTTGAAAACACTGAAGAAACACAGGTAAATAACCTTCCACCTCAGAAGGGAAATGTGCTATAGGACAGCAAACTTCATGTTTTCTGTCCCTTTATTTGCTGCCATTTTTTCAGTAGGACTTAGTCTTCATGATTAATGACTCCTATGCTAACCTATAAAACTGCCTGACACCCTGTACTTTCATATTCTCTCTCTTAATATTACTTCTTGATCTCCCCTTTTACAGTTTGTGGAAGGGCGATTCACTTTTGTGGTGCTACTGGCGAAGCAGCCCAGAGAGGCCATATGGCAGTTAAGCCTTCTCAATCACCAGGGAATGCGATCCCATTAAAACTATATCTAGCTGGCATTAATCCAGCCTTGTGAGCCGTGACAGCCATGTTTCTGTGACTGTCAAGGCAGCAGAATCAGATGTGGGGCTTACAGAGGGTCTGTAGCTGTACTGCACTGCATGTTGGTTTCTGAGCCCAGAAATCCATGGGAGAAAAGAAAGAAAGAGGCAGAAACTGAGGCAGCAAATCTATTAACTGTTTATATATCCTCTAGAAGTTGAAACAGGGAAACAAAAGGAAAGTTAAGCAAGGAAAGAGAAAATGTGAGCAACTTCCAAATGGGCTCAGTGATAGCTGATGTTTGTATCAAGGTGCTGAAGTAGACCTTTGGACCTCTTACTGTCATGAGTCATAAATTTTTCTTGGCTCCTACATAGTCAGAGTTTCAGACCATCATTGATTCTATAGGATCAGGGATCCTGAGAGAGATAAGACAAAGGGTCTGAAGACCTCAGGCAAAAATAATCATAATCCTGTGCATGCCTACTTGTAGCAGCATGCCTTGAGAGCAGAGAACAAATTCATGTTTAACTTTATTTTTCCCCAGAGGTTCTGGCTCATGCTGTGCATGCTAAATTACCCATGCTTGTGTTGTTTATCACTTGTCTAACATTCCTGATCCTAAAAGCACCTAATTTGCATGCTGATGTCTATCACTTTCTTAGTCCACAAAGTTCTTGATACCAGGAGTATCTGCCAAAGGGTTTATGTCAGCTATCTCTGTCCTACTAATGTTTTGCCTCTATGACTATGCTTTCTTGGGAGGTTTTTTGTGGTTTTTTTTTTGGTTTTTTTTTTTTTTTTTGGTTGGGTGGTTGGTTTTTTGGGTTTTTTTTTTGGGTTTTTTTGAGTCCGGGGGAAATATAGTACAAGACAGGTGCACATGGTAAATTCAGCTCAGAGTAAACTGGTGAGGAAACCTAGAGGACATCCCGTTGAGTGACCTGCCTTTGTGAATCTGAAGTCTTTCCTGAAGAGCTCCTTAAATTACAAACCAGGAAAAGCATAGAAGGGTAAAAAGATGTTAAAAAGGTGATTAATTTGTGAGACGTCCAGCATTGCTAACTGTATGGGCATCCTGTCTCTGTTATTGCATCACTCCAAATGTACCCCTCATCCTCCAATTTTCTCCCTGATCCCACTGGATGGCTGCATGGTGTTTCATCTCCACCTGGGCTTAAAAACAGAACATTGTCTAATTCCCTAAGTAAAACAGGGAGATGTGGGAGTAATCTTCAGTTCCCATTGGCAGAGGTTTTTCACCTAGATTTCAAGTTTTTCAGGGGTCCTTTGAGTATGAATGCCCTTATTTGAGTCTTTAGACCATACAGATTTACATAGCCTTTTCCAGGGTAGGGAGGCATGTTCATATTTCTGAATGCTTGTGTCTGGAACAGATGAGAGGTGCTTAATAGACTGAGTAAAACACAGCTGCTGAAAACCTCTGAAAGGTCCATGTCTTTCTGGATCACTGGCCAGTGGCAATGTGAGATATCATAGAGCATCTCAAATAGGTTTTGATTTTTATTGAAGTGAGCATCTGATAGTAAACTAATGGAGTTTGTCATACTCCCAGGGCAGCGAGAATGAGGGAATCCCTCATGTAAATTGGTTTTATTCAATTCTTTTATTTGCTTACAGACTTACAGAGCTCTCTGACAAAAATTAGGATCCTTTTAGCTCTTGCATCTGCATTCTGGGCTGAGATCAAAGACTTTCCAATGTGATTTGTAGGGTGAAGTAACAAAGAGTAGAAGAAAATACAAGCAGACAAACAGAAAAAGGAAAGAAAAGTTCCATAGATGAAGATACCTGTAATTGTAATACAGTCATTTCAGCCATGTGGATGCCCCAGCGTTGGGTCTGTCTGCATAGGGAGCTAGAGATAAAGATAAATAAGGAGCTGGAAGTAACGTATGGGAATGTCATAGGTGGTGAGTACAGAACACTGAAGTGACACTTTTGCATCAGTCACAGACCATAAAAAGGAGGAGGAATGAAAGGAAACATCTCAGTTACCTTTGATTAGCAGATAAGTGCAATGTTAATCTGGCACTTGCTTTGCAAGTCCTGTTAAGGCTGTTTCAGGCTCCTGCAGCCTGTTCAAGCCTTGTGAATACAGGCAGCCTGATCCTGCACACCCTGTATAATGCAGGAGTGCTATGTCCCTCCCAAGTACTAGTTAGTATCAGATGTTTCCTGAAAGCTCAGTGTTTTATTCACTTGGTTTTACTGCTAACTTAAAACATGAAATACCACAGGTTCACATGCCAGTCAGTAATGGATGATGTCTACAGGAGTGTCCACTAACAAAGTTAACACTCTTCTTAATAACAGTATTAATAAAATGTTTAGATTCTTGAAAATTTGAGCAAAAACAAAAAGAGGAACAATTGTCTTGCTTAATACAGTAAGTCTTAAAATCTTAATTTTTAGGCCTACAGGTAAAATTTCTTCACAGAAGTCCAAGGAGGTCATGGAGACACATAGGGAAGGTTGCTATTATGCTACAGTTTTTTACTTAGGAACAAGGTACCATCTAGTCCTTCATATCATGTCTATCTAAATTTTTTTTCCTAAAAGCCAATTAACCTTTTAAAGCCCAAAGTGCACCTCTTGCCTTAAGCATGATATTAAGCTCATGTGTAATCATAGATGACTCATTTAATTATCATGGTAATTGCTATAATTTTTATAATACACCATGTTTAAAGGTCTAACTAGCTAACTACAGTTTAATGAACAGTCCCATTTCACTATAGGCAACACTCTTAATGATGCCTGTAATTCACACTGCTGCTTTTGCTTTCTTCAATTGCCAAATCTGAAGTATTTAAGCATATGTCCAGTCCTGATGGTAACCTAAAGCAATTTATTGTAATTTCAAGTCCAGTCATTTCCAAAAAGAAAATAAAATTATAATGTGTTCTGAATTATAACTTTTACCTGAAGATCTCCTGCATCCAATTCTTTGGGACAAGTAATTAAATTCTTTGGGACAAGAATTATAATTTTTACCTGAAGATCTCCTGCATCCAATTCTTTGGGACAAGTAATTAAAATTGGCGGTTCACTTATTCTTGTGAATGTGCCCATGAAGTTCTAGTGAAAATCTTTCTAGAGGTACACATAACTTTGGGAGCTGACAAGCAGTGTTGACTTTCCCAACATATTCATAATTACTAAGGGCTAATTTTTCATATTAACCGAAGTTCACAGCCAGGTGAATTGCCTATGCAATGAATTGCCTATGTACAGGTAGGGGTATGGTTGAAGTGTTAAGTGGGGAGACAAGTAAGCAATATCAAAAAGCCATCTCCTTATCCTCCAACACTGAGCAGTGCTGAGGCACTGTAACATCCTTTCTTTCTCAGTTTTATCTACTCTTACCAGGAATACCTGAGGGAATAAGGGTCTCTGCTAACAGGTGCAGGTACACAACCTATCTATAAATGATTAGGGAGGTCCTTCAGGAGAGGGATAAATTCTGTTTCACTCCAACCTTGTGAGCCAGATGACATGATTTATTTGTCTTAATTTGTATTAATCTTGATTTTTTAATAGTAAGAATGCTGTGACCCTTAATATGTAGAACAATGATATTATTCTGTACCTTTTAATATCTATGAAGCCTCAACAGCTCTTCACCATTTAGCACATTACTAACAAGACAGTTAATTAAGTTATTAATTAACATAATTAATTCGGTCAATATTTTGTGTTTGGGTACACTTCTACTGTAGTACAGTGTAGGTGGGAGCCCAGGGGAGTCAAAGCTGAATAGTGTGTTCAAGATTCCCAGACACCAGAAGTGTACAAATGAGCTGGACGTTCCACAGTCACCACCAAAATTATCCCTTCTGCACACTCATAATGTGCTCTTCAGAGATCTTTCTTTCTTCCCAAGCCTCATTTTCTCTGTTTGCAGTGCTGGAAGAAAATAAGATTATAAATGTTAGGAGCATACTATGCAACCTCTTAATTAGTTCCATTTCCCCAGTGTGAACTCAATAATCCATTTAACCTGGATGCTATTAGAGGCTTTTTCTACCCATCTTGCTTCTGCTACAGCCTTTTTCAGACAAGTGACTTCACTATCATAGGTAGGACACATGGTGCCCATCACTCCCCTCCTCAGCTGGACAGGGGAGAAAAAAAAATAAAGAAAGTCTTGTGGTTTGGGATAATGACAGGGAAAATCACTCACCAATTACTATCACAGGCAAAAGAGACTCGACTTGGGGAAAATATTTGAATTTATTGCCATTCAAATCAAAACAGGATAATGAGAAAATCCCTAAATTTCATAACACCTTTCCCCCACCTTTCCCGTCTTCCTGGGTTCAACCTGACCCCCCAATTTTCTATCTCCTCCCCACAGTGGTGCAGAGGGACAGGGGGTGGGGGTTATGGATTGTGTCCTGTTCATCATGCATTGTCTCTGCTGCTCCTTCTCCCTCAGGAGGACTCCTCACACACTTCTCCTGCTCCAGCATGGGGTCTCTCACACAGGAGACCGTCCTCCATGAACATGAGTCCTTCCCACGTGCTGCAGTTCTTCATGACCTGATCCAACCTGGCTTTCCCATGGGTCACAGACTCCTTTGGGCATGCACCTGCTCTGGCATTGTGTTCCCCGTGGGCTGCAGGTGCTTCACCATGGTCCTCCCTGGGCTGCAGGGGCACAGCTGCCTCACCGTGGTCTGCACCATGGGCTGCAGGGGAATCTCAGCTCTGGTGCCTGGAGCACCTCCTCCCTCTTCTTCACTGACCTTGGTGTCTGCAGAGCTGTATCTCTACATGGTTTCACTCCTTTCTTCACTGCTGCTGTTACACAGCAGATTTTCCATTTCTTATATCTGTTATCCCACCATCTGTTATGCCACCATCACTGATGGGCTTGGCCTTGGCCAGATGCAGATCCATCCTGGAGCTGGCTGGCATTGGCTCTGCTGGACACGAGGGAAGGTTCTGGCAGCTTCTCACAGAAGCCACCCCTGTACCCTCCCCACTACCTAAATCTTGTCACACAAACCCAATGCAATGGTACTTCATACTAAAAACAGATTATGAGAGAGGCTCTAACCTTTGTGTCTCTGAACACTAAGCCCAAAATCTAGCCCAAGACCTAGTCTTGGACTGAACCTTATTCCCAAACAGGTATAAATGGCCTAGACATTATTTTGAACACCACCGTTTGCCAGCTTTCTAAAATTTGTCTCTCTCCTAGCCCTAACCAAGGGAGTGGGCTGAGCCTTAGCCCAAGACCCACAGATGTGGTAGAAAGTGTAAACTTGGGAGAGGCATATGTGAGCCTTACTTATGTGCTTCTTATATTATTGAATCTGATGTGTTTATGTTTTTTGTTCCATACAAAGTTACGTATTTATGTGTCTGCACAGTTCTGATTTTTCTCTGTACTGTTCTTATCTGCCAAATTTATGTTGTCAGCAAATTGCATTAACAAAGTGATATTCTGCTGCCCAGATTATTAATGAAAACAGTAAGAACTCACTGAGAATTATTATCTTTAGAAGCCTAAAGAAAAGAAACTCGGCAACTCATTCTTCAGCATGACTCACAGTGTTCCAAACAATTAGATCAGTTTCTTCTCACCTTAATTAAATAATCTTAATCTTAAAATCATTAACCCCTTTGTTTCCTTCCTAATTATGATTGTTTCCATGTTCATATCCTCATCTCCAATGGCTACATTATTTTTGTCCCTAGGAAGAGAGGAAAACAAGTTGGAACATGGTAAATTGTGATTCATTGTAACATAGCAATACAATGTTATTATTTTTTAAACATAAGGTTGGTCCAAAAGGGGTTGGCCAGAGTTGCTGTGGTTTCTTCATCCTTGGAGATGCTCAAAAATCAACAAGACATGGCCCTGAGAAATTTGCTCTGATTAGTTTTGCTTTGAGTTGGTGGAGCAGGGCATGAATATTGGACAGTGACCACTGGAAGTGCATTTCAAATGCAAATATTTAATGATTTTCTTTTTAACATCATGATCCTTACTGAAATCAGACGCTAATGCATCTTAATGGTTTTTTATTTCTATTCTGTTCTCTCATCACAGTTGTACTTCTTGTTCTCCTTCGTGTATAACATTGAAGTGCTTGTACTGTATTTGAAGCATGTTTTTGCTTTCTTATTTTTAAATGGTGTGGAAACACAAGTACAGTTACATAGGCATTGTGTGTTCATAAGACAGTACTGTCTTGCTGAGTAAGTAACAGCAAAATACTGATTCATGAGGTCAGAACTTGAACCATCAAACTGAGAAAGACAGTAGTTATTGAAATAATTCACAGAAAGGTTTAAAATAAAAGACTATAGAAATGAATAATCCTTCCATGTCATAGAAATCAAACTTCTTTGGCAAATCAGATTTATATCTATATGTGAGTCTCACTTTTTGCACAAAGATATGCAGAAATTCTTAAAAGATAATAAAGTGCTTCTGTGACAGAAAAGGTCAAGAGACACTAAGGAAACCAGTTGTACAAGATATTGCACTTATTAAATCCTGAAACTTTTTCCCAGAAGCCTTGGCTGTCTGTGATTCTGCAGACTGCAGGAGGAGCAGAAACAAAGTTTGTGAAAATATGACTAAGCAAATATCCTCGTAATTTTTCTTGTTATCAGAAGTACAGAATGAACTTAGGAGTTTTTGAGGTAGTCTGATAACAGAAAATGGCAATTATTTCTGTTAACATCCTGGTAAAAGATCCCAGCAGACTGTTGGTCTCTCAGAATTGGTGCTGAATACCTGAACTTGGCTCTGTCTTGTCAATAACTTACTTTAATTTATTATCCATCAAAGTCTTCCACTGACTGTTCCCCTTTGTAGCAAAATTACGCCTTGGGAGATTTTACCATAATCTCACTGTGCCAAATAGACCTGCTTACACAGAGATTGCTATTCTGCTGCTATTTAGAAAATTGACTGTTAAACGTCATTGCAACCAGCACGAATCAACCAAGACAATGACTGAATACTGAGGATAGAATACAGACATTCAGCTAATTTTAAATTACCTGAAAGCATTTAAAGAATTAAGCCAAAACATTTTTCTTGCACAAAACATCCTTCCAGCTAATCATGCTTATTTAAAACACGGGCATATGTTTACAGAGAAATCAATTTTTTCTTGCCACATCTTACTTAGTCTGAACTTTAACTATGAACATTTTCACTGCTCCAGGGAGAATTCTCTTCAAGCTCCATGACAAATTGAAAATACTGACTAGCAGTTTCATCCTGCTATAGCCTCTTAGTCACAGGAATTCTCTTTTAACTTTATTCTTCAGCTTGATATATGTCCCAGAAGGTTCTTTCACAACCATCTTCCAGTCAAAATCTCACAATCCTTTCAAATTCTTCTAAAAAATCTGTGATATCACAAAAATATATTAGATTACCTCAGAAGGACCTCAAACTATCATGGTCAGATACAGACATGTTTGAGTCCCTTATGGAACTATAAGAATGCCATCTTTCTTATCATCTAAGTCTTTTGCTTCTGAATATATTTTGTCCCATTAATCAGAGTTATTAGTTCATGATGAGGCACTTGCAAGATTAATTGTGATAGAGGGACAAATGTCAAGAGCTGGATTTCTTTTGCTAAAGTTCTGCTTGTTTACAAGGAATGTACATGAAGGTGTTTTCTTGCATATATTAAACAGGCAATTTCTTTGCTTTCAAATGTCAGATCTGAACATTTTGTCAGTCTGGGACAGAGAAGCTCTAATTTTTGCTGCTTCTTGAAATCTGTTTATTTTTTGAAGGATTGTACCATTGCCTTCAGCCTCGAATGCATATGGATACCCATCAGTGTAGTGTCCTAACTTCTGATCAGGATCCCGTTGCTTTGAGTGGGGTTTTGAGTTACTCTCTGTGGACAGACTTGATTGCTAGTTCCATTGACCTAACACATCCACCATCTGTGAATAAGCCTGTTATTCTGTATTTGGCCAATGACCCACTGCATGGAAGCTGTTATTACCTTTCAACTCTATTTTAGACAACACATTACTCAAACACAGCTCTTACAATTAACTCATTCAAAACATCTCTTTACCTGACCTGAGGCTTGAGCCTCATGGAAAATTTTTCCACCCTCACTAGGTTACTGAAACCTCTGTAAACAGCAGGGTACATTGAATGAGTCACTCCAGTTTAATCCCTCCTGTGAAATTTTACACTTCTATGCTAATTGTTATGAATAATTTATTTCATCTTTTTTTGTGCCAACATCCAGTCACTGATAATTCAGCAGATACTGAATTTCACTGCAAACTAAAATGGAACTGCATTGTAAAAAATCTTTCTGTGTCTCTCCTAAATTAATCTAGATTCTGGTTCAGAAAAAACTAAAAAAGTTAAAAATGATTGCCCATAATGTTCAAACATTTTATGCTTGTAGATGGACCCAGATTCAGCAGCTAACCCAAATAGGGTTTGCCAGCTACTACTTTCCTTCACTTGCACTAGGTTATGTTTTCTTAGTTGTTCCAGACAGTGTGATACTGTCAATTTGCCAATGTTTATTTAAACAACATGTTGAAGAAGGTTCGTGTGACTTGACATAACTATGGAAAGCTTTATCCTGCCCAAAACCTGGTGTGTGATGGCTAGCTATTTCTCAATGCCCCCCCAAATTTATTAAGAATCTAATAAGGCATTTATACTTCAAATGTGTTTTTCAGAGCAATGGATAATTTTCTCATGTTTTATCTAATTTATCCTGCAAAAAACACAACATGTCTTCATTTTTTTTGTCTAGATTAAAGACATTTTCTTTCCTCTCATTCAGCTATTTTTTAAAATTCTATTATAGAAGTTCTAGAGTCCATGAGGATGCTTTGAAATAAGCGTACATAGCTATGTGTAAAGAGTAGCAGTCCTACATTCAATGGATCAGAAAGGTTTCTTGTTTTATTATATAATTTAATGAAGAAGGCGGAAATTTTTGTCTCCTTCTTTCCATCATCTGCTAATAATAATAATAAAAAATTATGGAAAGAACATATTTTTCCTCTCCAAAAAAATGCTTTTTTTCCCTCATAATGTCCTCAGTATCATAAATCAGAGAATGTTACAATGTCACAGAGAGACTGTGGTAGGTACTGAGTTGCAGTGCTCAGTACAACCCCTCAAGTGCAAGAGCGCAGTAAAGTAACAGGCTGTAGAAGCTGCAGCAAGTCAGCAGTGATGGAAATGCTGGAAATGTTTCACCAGGGGCACAAGCACAAGCTCCTAGGTTATAGGCTGAGGGCACCTGTCCCGGAATACAGCATGGACATGTCTAATTCTACCCCACATTTGTTGTCTCTGACAATTTGTGTGATTCTGGGACGTGCTAGAGAATTCCTCTTATGGTTACGGTAAGAACATTGCTCTGAGGAGCACTGGATGGCAATGTACATCTTGACCATTTAGAGGCACAGTAATGTCCCTAGTTACCATGGCAGTCAGCAAACTGTCAGCATGGACTTGTTTCTCCCCACTTTTAGGAACTCTGCTCTTGCTAGACACCCAGCACAAGGTTGTATAGAACCCCAAAAATGACAGGCAGCAATACAGCACCATTTTGAGAGGCCATTGGTCTCTTTGGGACTTACTTCTCTAAATCCAGAGAAAAAATTCTCAAAAACCTCTGCAACACCACCTGTATGAGAATAGGAATATGCTGACACTCTAAACCAAACCTTGGACTGCTCCTTGAAATGCTCATAAATGTTGCACTGTTGGTAGGTGCAGGAAATGTATTAGAGGTCAGGTGCTGTGTGAAAAGGGAAATTATTAATCTCTGAATTGCTCTAACACAATGCTGTTGCTGGCATTCAAATATTGGCAGAAACTGAGGCACATTTGCTGTATTTAATTTGTGCAGTGGAGAACTGGTAACCATTATTGTCAGTTAATGTAACACTCTGGTCTGTCTCAATTTCCTGAGATGTAAGATTATGTTGCTACTTCTAATCAAGAATGACTATTTTATTGACTTTTTAGTGGTACAAAATTATAGTCCTGGAGCCTTAAAGTCCCACTTAGCTCCTACTTACTCTTTTGTTTGGTGGCTGAGTAAACTCTGAAATTCTTCAATAAAGAGATATATAATCATTTTTCAGACTAAAAAATTTTAAGAAGTCTGTGGAAAGCTTTAGTGCAGCTGGTGTGAATGAAAATCTTTCTGCTGATGATGGTGTGATCTAGGCAGCATGCCAACCCTGACTTTCTCCCAGTGAGAGCTTTACCAACTTGTTATCAAAACTGGTCTCTACTTAAGCCAAAGCTTCAGAGCAACAATTCCATCTGTGATTTGAAACCTTGACTATTCATTTTGCCCACAGAGCTCAGCTGCAAAGTGATATGGAATAAAAAGATTAAAACCCTCTTTTTCCTATTACCCCCTCACAAGAGATTAAAAGGCAGCCAGGCAGCCAGCTGATTTGACATTCATCTGCACATCTTGGGGACCCGAGAGTAGCTGATAGGATTTCCCTGCCCTTGTTCTGCACTGCCTTCCAGAAATCTCTACCCTCTCAGCTGTTCTGAATCAAATGGCCCTGTTCTAGCTGATGGACAGGAACAAGTTGCAGAGGGAAAAGAAGGATGAAAACCACTTTAAATAGAAGGAAAAAAGCTTTATCGTTTATCATGATAAAAACATCGATCAAAAACTAGGTAGCACTTAATAGTCCTAAGAAAGATATAAATAACAATAAATGAAAAAGAGAAAAATTTATTATTTGATGGCTCTCTGAATTAAGGAGATATTTTCCCCCAGTATTAAACATTAGCAGATATTTTTTATATTTATATTAAATCAAATCATAGTAAGATTTCAATTAAAGATAGAGATAATAATTAGAAAAAAAGCAGAACCTATTCTTGTATTGCATACTTTGAAGTCACTAACATTCAAGTGATGAAAAAAGGTAAGACTGTTACTGCATTGGTTAGTATATTTGAAACAGGACTTATTTGCAGTGCAGTGTGTTCTTCACTGACACTTGATAGGGGACCTATACAATCAAAATAAGTATTGAAGAAAAATGAAGGAATGTAAAAGGGTCTTTAACACAGTTATTTTATGTGTCTGAACTGGTTTTGGCAACCCAGATTTCAACCTGTCCAATAATTTGATTTTCAATTTCATTTAACCCCTTTTTTGTTGGGTATTGGGAGAGGGGGAAGAGAGGAGGAAGATTTTCTTTTTAAATTACTGATCTAGACATATTAGCTCCAAAGGAAAAAATAAGTGTGTCTCACTGTGTCCTGTGAAGGTTTTTGTGATGGCCATCATTCACCCAGCAGTAAGCAACCACTTACACTGCTCACATGCAGTAAAAATCTTGTATTTTGTCTCTGCAAGGGAGCTAAATGAGAGCTTTAATC
Source organism: Ploceus nigricollis (assembly GCA_013399945.1). Taxonomy (NCBI): domain Eukaryota; kingdom Metazoa; phylum Chordata; class Aves; order Passeriformes; family Ploceidae; genus Ploceus; species Ploceus nigricollis. Next base: position 382,734 of record VXBC01003471.1, on the reverse strand, counting down.
CTCTTCTGCTTTAGTGCAACAGTGGTAGTTATTTATAGAACTGCTCTGGTGATGGGTGGGCATTACAGATGGCTCTGTCTCACCACAGAACTAAATTAAGTAATTTCTTTCTGAAGGGGAGGTTTATTTATTGACCTCAATAAAGTTAATCTTCCTTTTGCCTAGAGCTCAACACACAAGACTAATCCAATGGGTTCATTTCACTTTCTCTATGATTTTTCTGTCTTTAAATCCCTAGGTTTGTTTCTCTTTACATCCTTTATGTCTAAATGTAACTCTCATTTCAGACCCCACTGCTTCAGGCACATTTTTTTGGTGTCTTTTTCTGTGAGCGTTTTGATTTAACTGCCTGATAACCAGTCAGAAACCCTTAAATGTCCTGGAAATAGCCTCGTGGATGAGCTCCTCTCACCAGAGAGCCTGTTGCATTGAAATGGAGGATGGAAGCAGTCCTGCCACCCCTGGAGACCTCCAGCACTGTTTTCTCCTACCAACTGCTTTGGTGGTCTGCACTGGGCGCTGCTGCTGAACAGTGTCGTGGTCACTCCTGTGACCAAACACTGCTGAAGCTGCTATTGCAAAGTGGCATTGTGGCAGCCAGGTCTTCTCCTGCCCTGCTGAGGCAGGCAAATCTGATCTTTCCTGCATCTTCAAGATTCTGACTGACATCATGGTATCCATAGTGCTGCTCTGCATACTCCTAGTGTGTCTCTCACTTACCTTTTTAACTTCAGGAACAGAAAAAATAAAAATTATTTCTGAGCCCCTATCCAGAAAAGCGTGTTATCATACAACATCATGACCCAAAATCCATACACAAAGGTCATTAAGGAAGGAAAAAACCACCACGCTCTACTGAAATTCCTCACACTATGTATCTCTTAATACCATGCTAGAGGTAAATCACATGCTGACTAACTACATATTTTTGTACCAAGTCTGAAAAATTGGTCCCTACAATAGAAATTCATGTGAAGTGAAGATGGCTTGAGGAAACAATAGGGCCTCATTGCAGATGTTGGTACAGTTCTTGATGTGACCATGACAGGTTCACAAACCAGGACAGCATGGTTTGCAATCAGTTGCTCCTAGCATGAATAAAAAATTGTATTTCAGAGCTCACCAGAACTATCAGAAGTGCTGCCTTCTTGCAGAAAACCAATTTCTCTAAAAACTTTATTGCAGACTAATCTGAAGCTGTGAGATGTACCTATGCCATAGAGATACTTGAGCACCTTATCTAGTCTGGTAACCAAATACTGCAGTTGTTGAATGCCTGGAGATATTAATTTCTATAGGCAATCTTCCAGTCCATGTCTAGATATGTATATTCAAGATATTTCTGCTTTTTTGCCTCTTTTTCCTTTTGGGGGAGTATTTTTACACAATGCTAAATTCTGTAATCTTGCATCACTCTTTCTTTTGAACTCTTTCTTTTAGTTCCACAATAATTTTTCAGGTCTTCTGTTCACTGCAAGAATTCATTCAAGGATCTATTGAATGTTTAAAGGTATAGTAGAGAAAGTAGACATTTTCTTTTAGTAATATTATGATTCCTGAATCTAGGTCTTCTGTGGAAAATTAATCTAGTCCTCATAGCACCCAGAAGCATTTACAGGAAATTGTATTTTTTATTATTTTTAATATTTAGTTCATATAATAGTACCATCTTTTTTTTTAATTTGGTGGTAATTTATTGACACTCTATGAAAAACCAGGAATTCTCTATATTGTCAGTAAGACACTGATGTCTGCCCAGAATAAATATGATCCACAATCTATTATATTTTTCCAAAACCCAGGAAGTTTATAGCACATAGAATGAGATTCCCCTGCCCATTGCAAGAAGAATACTTTACAAAGGTGTCTGTTTTTCTCTAGTAGCTGTAAAAGAAATGTTTTACCACCTTGCTCAGCCTAAATTCTAGGCATCTAAACCAGAGCAGAAAAATCTGTTCTGAAGAGTAGAATAGGTCAGTTTTTCCAAAAGTCAAGAGGAATTCTATGAGTGTGCTTACAAAGAAACATGTCTTCTGTATTTTTCTACATTCCAGTTCTGTGTTTAACCTGTCACCTCCTACACTTCACAGCACAAAATGAAAAATATTTTTTAGTTCTTGGAAATAAATATTCTTGCTTTTTGGGCTGTATATAAGAAATATAGTTGGGATTTTTTAAAAAATTTTAAGTGATCACTGTATTGCTATGGAAAATGCCTTTTGTGGTGGAATGTGTTTGGGTGACACACAGCAAGCAATTTCCATTGCATCTGTTGTTAATCACTCGTATTTGAGCTAATTCCAGCCAGTCTTCATACCTTCATTTAGTTTCTAAAGAAAGGATGTTATACATGCTTCAATTATAAAAACTATAATGTAGTTTAGATATTACAATATTTGAATGTTTTTCTGTATTGGTGGCTTGTTACTGCCATACTAGAATGAGGAACAACTATAATTTTATCCTACCTTAATAAGTTTATACTTGAGGTGAGTTTCTACTTAAAAGTTGTTTCTATTGATTCTATAACAAACCCCACAATTTTTCCAGGTACACATGAACTGTTAATTTCTGTTGAGTATTCAGGAGGGTCTTTATGTGCCAGAAACTCAATGTGGTCAATTAAAAGTTTCTGAGTCCACATTTTTTTATTGGATTAAACAGGAGGTTTTTTCTGTTCTGAAGATCATGTCTGCTCAAGATACAGACTACCATGACCTCTTATGCAATAGCATAAAGTCGTTTTTGCCAGAGGAAAAATGAATCAATGTTGTGTTTTACATATTAATTTTAGTCATACTTGTTCTGCCATATAAAACACTGTGACAATCAAAGTCATTTATGTTGTGATTGCTTAAGTGGAACCCACTTAACCCTGCCAGTGATTTTTAGTCATGGTCTAGCAATTGTAAAAACTGCCTGAATACCGAAATTTTGCCTTGATCACGTAAAACCAGCATTTTTTCCTTTTACAAATATTGGATAACCGTACAAGAATATTTGAGAAGAGTATGTGTACATTTGAAGACATTTCAAGTTTTTTAGATTAATTAAGTGCAGAAATTTGTTGGAAGATGAAAAGTAAAAAATTTCAGGTGAAAGCTGAAATTTGTGGGATAATTATTTCAGCTGCTTTTCCTAATGATGTTTACTACTCAGAACTAACTTTATATACATCTGTAATCTGTATAATGAGGTAATCCTAACCCCTTTCTTCTAAACGTCAGCACGAGGTTTGCTCTTGGTATCAGTAGCAATAAACAAGAGCCTGAGTAGAGCAGTTTTGCTTGGAAGTGAAGTTTGATTCTCGAAGACTTGCCCTCAACTTTGTCAGTAAATGAAGTCCCTGGATGGGCTATAATGAGAAAGTGCATCTGTCCTGCAGAAATTACCCAAACCTTCTTCCAATCTGTTCTCTATGGATTTTGATGGTCCTGCACAATTCCAAAATGGCCATTTTTCTGCTGACCATGAAATTGTGCTTGAATAAGTCCTGCAGCTTAGACGGTGACAGTCTCTACTGGGACCTTGAACACGGCATCATTACTCTCTGTCACTATCTGCTCAGTATTATTTGTTCCCATCCTTATGAGAAAGATTGTTCTGCTGGAAAATAAAAGAATGCAACCAGGCTATATAGTAATGTAATTTCCACATTTCCTGAGTATCAAAATATAGATAAGTAGATTGTGCCTGGGAGGAATTAATTAGATTCCTATGAAAGGCACCATGGTTTTACTGAGGGCTTTGTTCTCTATTTATTTATTTATTTGTTCTGAAGTTCCTAGTTAAGCCTCAAACACTTTTCCTACAATCCTCTTGTGCATAATTATGTAGTAATAGATAATTCCAGAACAAAATCCTGGTCCCATGGATGTCACTCACAAAAATTAGGTCAATTGCCTCAGTTGTCAGCAAGCCAAGCTAAAACAGCCTGAGCCCTGAGCTTTTGACCTGGTCCTAGATATGCTTTTAACATCTCAATATGTATGCTACTTTGTATCTTCATCAGCATCAAATAATAACCAAAGGTGGACCAAGTTTTGTTGTTCAGGTGTGAGGTCCAAGGGACACCCAGCAATCTGGTGGGTGCTCAGACTGCACATCAAGTCTGCCAGAGCTCCTCATGAGCATGTATTTATGGAAGAAAACTTGAGAGAGTGGAGGCAAGAGATAAATTGCAAGATTTTCAATGGGATTTTCACCTTCTTTCCCTGGATTTGATATCTTATACTTTGTATCCCCATAATAGATTTGTTGACACAAGCTTTAGAGGATATATGAGTTTTCAGAAGTGAGGGAGAGTAACAATACTGGTTATTTAAATGCACTTCTGCTTAAGTTTCCTTTGAAGACTAGGGAATATGAAATATCACCAGATTATTCACATATTAATCCAGTATTTTGCTTATCTGATGTTTGCAAAGCTTAAATCTAAAAACAAGAGAAAAAAGCCTCAGAATGACCTTTATTCTCTTGAAAGACATTACAGAATGACTTCAAAATATGTTGTTCTGGTAAGAAGTCTACATCAATAATGAATTAGCTAAAGAGAAAAACCATTTTTTGTTTCCATGCCTGTTATTTACAGCTGTGATATTTAGACATGTATCATGCCCTATATAGAGCATTGTGAAGGTTGTGGAACAACCTTGTCAATAATCAGCAAATTAAAATAATATTAGGCCATTACAGAAACTTACATACACAATCCCTCTCCCCCTAAAGACTGATACGCATTTGCTCTATCTTTCCTCCAAAATCAATATTTACTGGGGACATAAAAAGATTATGTCCCTATAATCCATGGCAAACAATTTTCCTTCAAGCCCACTCTACTGTCAGATGCACTGTAATCCTTCTTTCACTTTATCAAATATAATCCTACTTCTACATGAGATACCATAATGCAGCTGTGCTGCTGCTGGTGCTGCTAGTACACAACTGCCTTCCCCCACCAGCTTCATCTCTAACACAAAGGAATCTCCTGGCAGCTGTGGCACAGGTCAGCTCTGCAGCCCACATTTCATTTTTATCAGTTGGAGCAGCTCCAAGCAAAACAGATCAAGTGAAAACATGTTTATATTCATTTTAATGAACCAGACCTAGGTTTCTCTGTTAACATTTTTTCAAACTACCTGGTTTGTCCTAATGCAGAGGAATGCATGCCTTCTGTAGTACTTGTGTTTTGGATTTTGTTTTCTTGCTATAAATTGCAATAAAGAGTGCAAGATTGAAAACATATGCTCTGCTGTCATTTAATATGAGGAGTTTGTTGTCATTCACAAACCATTAACATTGAATTCACTGTATTAGCAGGTCATCAAAACTCCCTACATTGTATTACTATCCAATATTCAATTTTCTATCTCGAGTTATTCTTTATTAAAATATGAAGTGAATCACTGTACATCAGGCAGTTTGCCAGGCAGGTTATTAAATCAAATGCAGGAGGCATAGCTTTAATTGTACTAGCCTCTTTTGTGCTCTGATTAGTGGCAAGATTTGTCAGAGCACCTGCTTTAGCTGTTCATGTGACTTACAGCCCTAAATGTTCTCAGCCCCTCAGCAAGGTTTCATCGAGATAGCTGCTTTTCAAAGACATCTGACTTTTGTTTGTTTACTTGAGACCTGCAAAACTCCTGTACTGCATTAATTTTTACGTACAGAAATGGCAACCACCTTCAGTGCTGTCAAAAAGATATATTCCCTGTCTGACTCAGAGCATGGCTATAATAATGGGATTTCTTATTTTTTAACTACTAAGATTTTTAGGTGAGGATCCCGTTATGAGCTCTGCCTGCTTGATCTCCTGCTGGAAAAGAATAATGGCATGGAGTGTTTTTCTTTCTCAGAAATTTGATTACATTTTCCAGAACTTAACATCATTGAAACAATTTGCTCTAATCAGAACAACCAGTTCTGTCCTTATGTTTTCTCTCTTCCCCTTTACTTTAGACACTGCAAGCTGAAAAGTGTCTCATGCTTTAGTAGAGGGCCCAGGGAATACTGAAAACCAGCCATTCAGTATTGCTGTCACGTATCCTGTGAAACAGATGCTAACTGTCAAGTGGGGGAGCATGGCATGGGCAACAGTACGCTGACAGATAAATGTGACAGTAGTAGGAGGATGTCCTTCTGTTCCTTGAAGTCAAAGGAGATCCATCAGTGAGAAATCCATAAGGAAAGTAGCAATAATGCACCAATGGGGTCTCGGAGACAGAGACATACAGCCAAGCTATGAAAGCACCTACATGAAGGAGACAGACTGATGGGGAGAGCATGCAGAGAATGCAGATTATTTGGAAGTCACGGAAAGAGTGAAAATGCAAATTTTGATCATTGTTGGCCATGGTCTGCTCAGTGATGAATGGCCTGAAAAGAGGACTCTCTTCCAGTATAGCAGCTAGATGGTAACAAGGAAACAAGGTTGTAGAGGCGAGCTTAAAACAATTTATTTTTTTCTCACACAAGAAGCTGTAAATCTCCATGCTTAAGGATGTGAATGTTAAAAGTTTTTATTGATTGAAGGGAGAGCTTGATGGATTTCTGAAGAACAAATCATCTGTGTTAAAAAGAATATAGAAAAAATAGCCCAGACAGTAGCTAAATGTGGTTAGAGATTAGAGGGTCCTAGAGAAACACATTGCATTGCTCCCCCCACTCTTATTAGTCTTTCATGAGCATCAACATTTCTCTGGTGTCAGCAACAGGATTCTGGATTTATAAGAAACTTCCATCTGGTCCAAGAGAGCAACTTCATCTTCTGAACATGAACATCATAGATGTTTACCATGGATTTTAGAAAATATGCAAGACTAATGAAATTTAATTAATTTCAAACAACAGACTCACAAAAGGTTTGCTTAGCAGAGATGCTGGTCATTTCAGAAAGCAATCAAATTCAATGAGTTAATTTTAATGATTTTCCTTCTGAAATTACTTCTGAAGTGTTGAGTTTTTCATTCACTTTTGAAGAAAATCTACATCATGCAAGTGATACAAGGCTTATCTTGGTGGCTGTGATTAGTTGTGATGGGTTGAAAATTAATTAGAAAGATTAACTGGATTTGATAAATGTCTGCATTTCACCAGTTGTTAATCCTGATGAAACATTGTCGTGTAAACCAAGTCTACTACCAAGTCATGCAGGTGACAGCACATAAATGTCACTGCCACTTAAATACACATTCTCAGAACCACCCATATTTAACAAACTCATTTCAGGCACTTGCCTCAGGTGCTCACAAATGTTCAGGAGCACTGCACATTAAACAGGGTTGCCCTCAGTGCTTGTTCCCATTCTTCTTGCAAACCTGTGAGAAGAGAATGAGCTGCACCTGCATTCCTGATTCATGTGACATACTTGTATAAAGTTGATACCCATGTCACACCACCCAAGGCACACCCTGAAGTCACAGAAAGGCAACATAGAAATGCTGTTGTGCTACCCCACTGCTAAACCACCACCAGACAAGACCAGGGAACGTAGAAACGGAAGGCCTATGATATCCTCGTCCCCATAACCAGTCCCACACCATGTTTTGCACAGTCCATTCTGCTCTTTTCATTGGGTTTCTCTGTTCAGAAGAGAAGTGCAGAGTTGTCATAAATGAGAGCAGAACACCTTGGGTGGAAATTAGGGGAGGAGGGAGGAGAACCTCCCTTACCACAGGAGGTCTCAACACCTTCCTTGCACCAGGAGGTCAAGTTCCCCACAGGGAGCACGCATGATCAGGGCGGTTAGCAGATGTGCCCATCCACAGCCCTCAGAAATCCCATTGGGTCTTCTCTCCACAAATGTTAACACTTCTGTTATGCTTGGTGCTAAGCGTGATTCTCTGGAATTGTGTGCTGTGACAGAGCCTGATGATTCTGCCTTTCACAGCTGCAGGAACATTTTGTCACTGATCATGTTTAGGGAAGAAGCTGAAATGGTCTCCTCCCCATACCATATCTCTCCTCTTGAATCAGAGATATTAAACTTGCTTCAGAGGTCAAAAAAGAAGCGGCAACATTTCTGAAAGCCTGACCTAGATTTTTGCCAGCTTTAAAGGTCAAGAGATACCCGTTTTAACACTGATACATGACTGGATTCATCTGATGTCGATACCACTGCTGGTCTGCACTGCCTCAAGGCTGTGAAATTCAGGCACTAAATTTCATTTTAATTTCCATTTGGTCTGAAAGATCAGCAGGGAATTGCAATAATTTAGTACATGTTGGAATGTAAAGGAACACATCCAAGAGGGAGGAATAAAATCCCTCACATCAGAGATAAAAGAAGCTCTTTTCAGTCACGGTTGTTGTCTTGGAAGCTAGAAATAGAAAGTCATCAGTGTCTTTTTTGTCCTGTTGTCATAAGGCTGATTTTCTAAATGATTTGAAATTCTTCTTTTATATACTTTGGGACTCAGATCCCAAATTTATCTAATACTCAGCTTGTCTCAGCATGTGATGTTGTAGGTGAAATATAGATCTTCAGCATGAATTATTATTCTAAATCATAAAAAACATTCCTGTGAAAGGCAGTCTCCAAAGGAAATATGAGAATGATGATGTTGTGCAATTTTTACAAAAAAACCTGTCAATACAACTTGCTTTATTGAGCATTGACTCAGGCTGTGGTTCTGCTTCTCTCGTCAGTTCATCTGGCAGATATGAAAACAGTTGGGAAATTCTTTCTGGTTTCAGTTTGCCTTCCTCAGTGCTGCATCCCTGGCCCATCAGTGAGGTTTAGGTGTTCCAGGGGGAAAATGATAATCTTTCCAGCAAGTTTTCTGTATTAAGCAGTCTCCTCTCCCATCCAGTATTTATGAAATGAGTTCCTTTTCACTGTCACATTTAAGTCAATTGGGCTGAAATATGGTTTAAATACCATAGTGAAAGTAAGCTCTTTGCTAGTATGTTTATTTTTTTCTTTACCAAGATCCAAAACTGTAGCATTTGCACAGATCTTACAGAGGGTATCTCTTCACAAAGGGGTTCAGACACCACCACGCACCTCTCCTGCCCTACAGAAATCAGATATTCAGCAGCCAGAAGATGCTGCTGAAGCAGGTTAGCCCAGCTCAGCCCCCAAGCATTCAGGCAAGAGCTCCACCAGTTCCAAGCAGGGGCAGAGCAAATCTGCATGCACCATCCAGACAGATCCACTTTGAGAAATTTTATCAGTCTGCCAAAACTCAGTTTTTCAATTTGCTTAGTAGCACTCTGGATTTGGATTGTGTGCACTGTAGAGAAAGGAATTCACATTTCACATATTCTTTATTCTCAGTTTAACAAAGAATTATTTGCATCTAACTAGGGTTTGAATATAAGACTGGAATATTATTAATGTTTAAAAAAACCCTGGTTTATATTCAGACAATGTAATATTACAGATTGAACCAACCAATAAAAGGCCTTCATATTCTAAGACAAAAATTCTTTTTCAAGCACTAAAATTGAGGATTTTTAGCAGTTCACAAGAACATCCAGAGAAATACATGTAAGTATACAGCAAACCCAGCTATTACATATTTTAAAGATAGACCTTGAACACGTCATATTAATGTCACCAATAAAGACCTTAGGGTGATATTCAGGTTCTGTGTGGAAGGTAAATTCCTTATCTATGTTTGGATCTGAAAAGTTTCTCTAATGAATTTTTTCTTCAGGGTTTGTTTTTTTTTTAATTGTTTTTTTGGGGTTTTTTTAGAGGTTTTTTTTAGTAAATTAGCATTTTCAAGGTGTCTGTGAAGACAAAGCAATGCATAGATGTTACAGGGTAGAAAAAGAGGTGAGAGAAAAATCAGGGATCCAGGAAAGATGCAGGAACAGAACTGCAGGAGACAAAGTTGGCAGGTGGCTGCTGTCTCCTGCTTTATTGTGTATGTGTGATTTCTGCAGTTATATATGCCTGACAGAATTTAAAGAGTTATTTATATTTTAAGAAGTATAGTATTGCTAATCTAAAAGAGTTTTTTATTATCGAATATACTCATACGTGTATGTAATACTGTGAAAATAGCTATATTTCAATTCCATCCAAACATCACTAGATGGCACTGAGAGCCCCAGAATTCTTGGTCACAGGATGCAGTCATTAAAACAAATGATTTAGGCTTTATAAATGCTTCCTTAAGATTTATAAGATTTTTTTACAAAAAGCACCAGTTTTGAGCACGCATTTACGTAACATGTTCTGACATATATTGGTTTCTAATTTTCTCAAATATCACTATAGTAAATAAATAATTCATTTGTTGAAAGGATATGTATCATCCTTGCACTTACTGAAAGTGGGCTGTAGCTTTTCAGTGCATCCCTAGGGTTCTTGGATTATAAACTTGTTTAATAATTGTGGTATGTACTTGGTAGTTTGAGCATAGAATCGTTTAACAGAGATGGGATCATACTTAAATAGAAATAAAGAAAATGCTGAGGACAGAACTAAATCTTTCAAATCTGTTCCAGTACTGAGAGTGCCAGCTGCCAAAGGCCTAGTGAGGAGAGTTTGATCAAAATCCAGGCCCAGTTTCACCAAAGGAAATGATGTGACCTTGGACACTTTTAGCTGAATCTCTCCATAGTTGCAAAATTCACATAAGATGAAAGTAAGATACAAGCTTCTTTTTCATCATCTTTCAATTTTCCCAAGCCAGAAGGTCACATATTTTTGGGTCATTTCTAGCAAATTACTCTCCAGAGTTTTGTTGACTTGAGGTATACAATTAATTTTGACTTCTCTCTTTTAAATAGTAATAAACATGGACTATTTGGGGAAGATTTCACAAAACAGCTAGGGAGCAGTATAAATAAAGGATCATGACAGACATTTGTTGATAGCCAGTTTTAAAACTTTTTTGGAAGATTGACTAGTGTGCATAAAAACTTGTGAGTAACTGAGACATGTGTTTGAGGAATATTCTTGCAATTTAAACAGTCATAGGACTTCAGGAAGGAAAAAAATTTTTCTTAAACCACACCATGAGGAAAATGTGAAGCCTGTAGTAAGATGCTAACAAATGCCCTGATGTTGTCATGGCTTTTTTTTTTCCTGCTCTGTTCCTGCATATTTTTTATGCTTCTGGCTTATTAGATACAATATTTGCAATTTGTTTCTTACAGGAAGTGTTGTGCAGTTTCTGATACAGCACAGGTGTGGTGACCAGGTTTTCTGACCTTTCTGAATCTACTGTGACTGTTTGGGGACCTTTATGATTGCTGTCATTGAATGATTACCTGCAATTTTAAGGTGCAATCTTTGAAGATCCCTTTAACTCAGCTCCTAGTTTCACTCACTATAGATAATAATATTAAATTATTATACTGCAACACTAGGAGCCGCTTTTGGTAATAATAATTTCTCCCTCACAAATGAAACAAGATTCCCTTTTGTTAAAGACTTACTATCTCCACATCCTCCAAACTGGGATGACCAAAATATGGTTCAAAGATTACCAGAACATCTTGACTGTGAGGATTTAAAACAGATAATATAGGATTTCTTACTTTCAAAAGAAGTGACTTTATTTTAAATGCTGTATCTTTATCATTAGTTTATAAATGTTTCCTTTATTCCCCATGAGTGTAAATGTGAAAGAGCACATCATGCTGATGCTCCAGTGCCACAGAGCTCGGAATCCCCTTCCCTATGGCTACAATCAGACCCATCAGGTCACAGCTGCCAAGTAGCCTCAAAAATCTCAGTGGTAAGGTTCTGAGGGGACAGGAAGGGTTGGGAGCAGAAGAGGGAGGGTGATATATGTTGATAAGGATTTAAACATGTATCCTTCAGGAAAACTATTATCTGTGGAAATTATTCTGGTTCCAAAGTAGAATTTTGATGGAAAATGTAATGTATTCCAAAACTCTTACCAGGTATCCAGTACAAATTATATCAAATTATTTATGTTGATTATATGAAAGTAATTAACATTCTAAAGTAAGTAAGTGGATTTGTGCTGGAAGATGCTGCTGAATAGTACAGACCCACTATGGATTCACTCTAAGCTGTGAGTCTGACAGGCACTATGAAGCTTTTAGTCTCTCTGAATAATGAAGGGTATGTTTTGGAGTGTGGAGTACAAGGAGATAATTCTCAGCACTTTGGATAAATGGCACTTACTTCCCCCATAGCATATAAATTAATTGGCTCTTTTTCTGTTATATCTCTTCTGCAGAGGGAATTACAGAGATGCCCTCTAAGTTTAAATTCATTTCCACATATGTAGCACTACAATACCTACTACTTTCACAACCATGTACATAACTGCCAGTATCACATTATTGGTGATTATTGGCCACAAGTGTGGCACTCATAAAATGAGAACAGCCTGTTTACACTTAGCCCTCATGTGGCTGTGACCTCTGCAAAAGGAAAAAGAAAATTCAGAATTCCCACGAGGCAAAGCAATTACAAGGAAAAGCCCTAAAATGTAATTTCACTATTTGCCCTGTAACATGCCAAACACCTGCTGGCTCCACAATGCTGGCTCCTGCAGGAGCTGAGTCAATTTGGCATTCTGGAATGCTCAACATGTTTCAGGACAGCACCTGGCTGGGCCTGATACTCTGTATGAATAGACAAAATCACCAGTGATTGCAATCTTTAAAGGGAAATATTGCCTTTCATTGTATATAGATCTTATCACCTAAAGTGGGTGTAATTAGAAAAAATGCAAGTGGATGTAATTAGCTTGGAATGTGCATTGGGCAGTTCTTGAACCAGACTTGCAGCCTGACCCTTAGTTAAAGTACATTATGGAAACAATTTAAACTGTCTGAATTAAAGGAAAGTTGTATGTGCAATCATATAAAAATCTTGAATCTTGAGGTTTGTTTTGGGAAAGGTTTTCACTGTCAGACTTTCTCTCCCATAGCTACACTTTCATGTAAACATTCAAAGCAACATCTATTAGTGAATTTTTATTAATAACCAAAAACCACTACAGACACAAATCAGACACGGAAAAAAACAGTGCTCCCAGATGCTATGAGCTACTGTTTCTGCTTGTCTTTCCCTTGTATAAGTCTTAAATTCCTCTCAGCTTTTGCTAGAAATATTCCACTTGTACCCCCACAGATGGAATCTTCTGCTTTTTTCAGGAAAAGATTAACAAATAAATCGATTTGAGTGTTCGAATCTTAAATTTTTACAAGCCACAAATATTGCACACACAGGCAAAGTCTGACCATTCTATTTTGGAGGACTGTAACAGTATAATCAGCAATCAGCTAATGAAATGTTCAGAAATTTTTCCTTCCCCATGGATTCCTACTCCCAATCTCCATATATAATTCAGTTAATCCCTAGCACACATAATATTTAAAACTGCACTTCATTTAGTTACTGTGTCATAACGTCTCGTTAACCTTACCATTAATGGCATGCTAAGGACTAGCAGCAACTCCCAATAGGATTTTATTTGTGCCTTTTGATAACTAAGGCTTGTTCTGCTCATTTAGAAATTTTTCTCTGGTACAATTTGGTGGAACTTATCCCACTGGTTCAAGAACAAGCTACTATAGAGTATATTTTGTTTTCTTGCATATTTTAACAAAACTTCTGGTGAATTCATTATTTCTGTAAAGTGATAAAATTCCATGTGACTTGTTTGGGGCACTAACATATGTTTGTTTATTTTATATATAGTAGGTTTTTTTCCCCAGGACTAGACTTTCATAGATGGCAGCAGCCAATAAGCACAGGCATCTGTTTCTTTTCTTTGTTGACACTGAGTTTTCTTTATATATTTTAATCTGATCACATATTTGTATTTGGACATTTGTATAGTTGGAATGCTCTTTTACAGTCCTGAGAAACAGTTGCTTCTACNTTTTATATATATTTATACTTTTGAGTTCTTTCACTCAGAAAACGAGCAGCATATGTGTCTCTCTCTTCCTCTCCTGTCTTTACATGACTAAACAAGTCTGAACTTTTCATAATTGAGGCATTTAGAAAGAATATCTTAACATTGCCTATTTTTATGTGAGCGAAGCAGTAAGAGCTTCCTTCAGGTTGAATCAATTGCCTCAAAGCAAGGGAGCAGCTTACAGTCTGGAGAAATGAGCTCAGTGAATGGGTACCCATCTAGACTAATCCTTACAGGAAAAAAAAAATAGCATTGCCAAACTTGCCTCCTGAATTTTGAAGGCATTAGGGCACCACTGAAGAGCTTTAACCTGTTCTTGATTCACAGCCTTCTTCTAGAGTCACGACTGGAAAGGAGATGCTGGTGTCTTCTTTGGTGTTCTCTGTGAAGGGATTCATATCCCCTCCTGGATCCTCACATTCAGAGCTCATGGTTTGCATTGTTCTTCTCAGAAGCTGCCAGATCCAGTGGCCCATCCAAGGTGAGGCCACAATTTCCTGGTCCCAGGTGCAGCAGGTAGTGAGGCTGAGCATGTACCATAGGTGCACACAATACATATACACATATCTGCATATAGAGACAGATATTTCTACACCCACACAGACAGAAAAACCAGCACTTAAGCAAGAAGAGCACAGAAGGCCTGATCCTGATCCTATTCCCCTCTCTCTCTGATTAGGATAAAACCATAAGTGGAAAACATGTAAAAATATACACACATGACCTGTGGATCCCAGTCTCCCCTTCTGCTGTCACTGAGACAAAGGCAACACAAGGCTGCCACCACTGTCTGGTTGCTGGTACTCTGACCTGCCACACACACCTCCCCACCACCCCTCCCCAAAACACCCCTGTATTGTGGGGATCAGGCACAGGGCACTACCAGACGCAATAACCTGTTTACACATTTTCTCTTCCCTTTTCTCCTCTATTTTTCCACACTTGTTTCCCCTCAAATGACCTTGATTCCTCCCTTTGCTCCACTTTTGGCTCATCTCCTAAAAATCCCACAATAAGTCTCTTGTATGTCAAAAATGCTTTTGCCAGCATTCCATAATGGATTCTACACCCTTGGAGGCAGGAATCCCCCTAGACTCCCAGTCTGTAAGGTGAACCAGGGAGAGCCTCCTAGGCAGTGGGGCTGGTAGCTCCGAGAGTAGAAGTGCTTGGCTGGCACAGATTAGGTTATGGGGTTCCTTGGCCTTGCATTTCTCCCCTACCCCTTAATGTTTATGAAAATTAGCTTTAAATCAAATAACATAGAAGTCCCACCTTGCACAGAAATCATTAGTCTAGGGTAAAGTGAGCCTCAGTCAATGGCCTTGCTCTTAGCTGAACCTTGCTGTCACATAAGAGCAGCCTGGGTCTTCTGGCAGCATGGTGATGCCAGATAAAACATCCACCTAACAGCAGAGGTCCTGGGTTTAAATTCCATGATGTCATCCGATCTTTACAGGTAAGTAGAACAGCCTGTGCTCTTGTCAATGCTTTATGTGCAGGTTAGAGCACAAACTGGAGGCCAGGTCATCTTCCAGGTCCCTGAATCATCCTCACTGACTTATCCTCACAATCCTCATCTGTCGCCCCACTGCTTTGATGAACCCACCATCTTCAACATATAACCAGAGTCTGGATGCTTTCCCAAGAGTTTAGGCTTGCAGCTTTAAACCCACTCCAGCAGAAGAAGACGCAGCACCCTCTTTCCTCTTGAATGTTCATCCTTGAACATCTGCACATAAAGAAGGAAAATAGCACTGCCAGCACATGCTCCAGACATGTATTTGGAAGAGATCCATGTAGCCATTACAACATATATGCCTTCTGGACTGAGTGTCCATTTGAGAAACAGTCCTGTACAGATCGTGATGTGGCTAATGTTAAACAGTTCTTGAACTTTTGTAGATGCCTAAAGTTATGAGGAAAAAACTTCAGATACCTGGGGAATATCATACACGGGAAACATGAATATCTGTGGATTTACAGCGTCTTGAGGGTTAGATGGCAAGATGTTAAGAGCTAGGTTTTGGATGTCTACCTACAATGGAAATTTGAAGCTAAGTGATTGAGACAGCCTATCTTTCTATATTCATAAAGCCTATCTGGCATCTACATTTGTTGTGTGTCTACCTTGCAACCCTGGTGGGTTCTCTCTACCTCACCTTTGCAGTCTAAACATAGGCTTTCAAGCACACACAGGAAACACCGTGCTCCGAGCTGCAGTCCAACACATTTGCACACATATCTCCAAAATGGGCAGAACAAACATGTGCACACAGCATCTGTTCCAAGAGACAGCCACACCTTCAGACAATGAGTCATGCAGTGAGTCAACACCTGAGTTGGAGGTCACCTGTGTTTCTAGAATTCAAGCATAAGTAACTTGAGTGTAAGTTTTGGTTTGCTGCAAGATAAATACACTCAACACTTCCAGCTATATTGCTGAGTGTCTCCTAGGAAAGATTAAATTATCTCAGAAGTTCTACTCCAGTAGATTGTCATTAAAAAATAAATCCCCAATTAATCTGAGCCCAATAAAGGTTTATGTTATTTCTTCTGGCCACAGTTCCCAGGACTTTTTGCATCCATTATTCAATAAAAGCTTCCTCACAGCCTTGTGAGAAAGACAGGCATTACTTTCCACACTTTCTGTATAAATAAACTAGCTCAAGCAAGGTAACACCAGGTAACACAGGAAGCTTTAATCCCAAATTACTGCAGTATCTGCATTACTGGAAGAAAGGGTCAAAATTCCAATCCTATCTTATAGTCAAAATGTATGAAATTACTTGTCTGGAGATTAATTATTAACATACAGAACTATCCTTCCTCCTACAGACAGCAAACCTATCTAATTTACCTGGGGTTCCTGCATTTCTAAGAAATAGGAGGCAGGTAAGATGGATTTTGCTCTTTCCCATTAATCAAGTTCTCCTAAGGAAGATGAGATGGGCGGGGTCACAGCTGTGCCTAAACACTCTGGACTAAGAGATAAGATTATCTCACCTGCAATTTAACAAGCTACTGGTAATTGATTAGAGGTTTTCACTGCAAATGTGGTGTAAAACGTATCAGCTCAGCCTTCGGTCTAGGTTAATAGAAGAAAAAATATTTTCCCTGACAAGTACCAGGTAAGGAGCAAGCACACTGGCAGTCCCCTTGGCTGACATGCAGTAACTTATTAAGGTTCAGAAACCCACTAGTCTACCTGAACCATTAGAGATAAACAACCTATCACCCTAATTAAAATGCAGCTCTGGAAGCTGCCCTTCAGGAGTAATGGAATGTGCAATGCTGGCTCGATTCTGTCCCATACAGGAGGGAGAATGATTATGCAAAGTCATGAGTTCACTTTATAGATGAGGGAGTAATATTAATGAATGAGCTCTTGAAAACAGAGAAGCATGTGCAAAGCTTTCCTTGCAGAACAAGAGATTATACTGTCAGTGCTGAATAAAAGCTTGCTGTGTACTAAATGGGTTTATTCTTAGTGGACATTTTCAATGTATTTTTCTTTTCTGCATTCAGCTCACCTACTATAAAGTATTATAAGAGCTTACATCATTTCTATGTTGCAATTGTGCTTTTCTTCAGGAAATAAGCCCTGGCATTGGGTTGGCATAAGGTCACCTGTGCTCCACCAGTTTTTAGGATGCTTTGAGACAGAGGTGAACAGGCAGCTGGATAGAGTGTAGGACTGCAGGAAAGGAAGGGGAGAAAGAAGAGTGCCACAGCCTGGAAGCCACCTTGTCCAGACAAGAACTGTGGGAAGCCAGGCCACCTACTCCTCTTGCTGCTGTCAGGGAGAGGGCACAGTGTCCTGAGCTGGTGGTTGTTGCAGGGCAAGTGGCTCTGAATAAGTACCTAAGAAACTAGAGAGCAAAGGCACTAAACACTACTATAAATGATTAAAAATGGCCCCATCTTTCTCCTATATAAATCTACAGAAATTTTCCTATGTAAGCAAGAGGGGATCAGGAAGCTTTGGGAAGCAGAATATGTTGAGTAATTGCAACCTTACAACTGAAAGCCAATTTTGAAGTGGCCTCATGCTGCATGGCAATATCCTTTTGCTTTCTGTGCTGGCAGGGTGGGAAGTGCAAGCAGGCTGCATCCTAGTGTGACCTTCAGGGCATTGCACAGCCAACAGTGGACAGAGGCCCAAGAAATCCATCTGAAGCACTTTGAAAAACCTTTTAATTCAACTTATGTTTTTTCTCCATTTGAGGGATTTTCTACCAATGGAGGTGATTCTTTTCTTCTGTAATAGGGATTTTTTTTAAAAATAGAGTATCACTACAAAGTCCATTAATCACTCATCCCACACTTTCTGACAGCAATCTGCTTCGTTCTATTCTTGGACTCTAATTGAAAAACAATGTAATTTAAAATTCCAGAAGCAGATTAAAATCAGCAGTTGTCAGAACTCCATTCTCTTCACTAAAAAATTTAAATGGTTACTAGCTACTACCTTACTCCAGTCATTTTTTCCCTCTTCCCTATTGAATAATATGGTACTGAGAAGACATATATTAGCACTCACAAGAAAAATGAAGACAAACATCCTGCAACAGATTTCAGAACTATCCTAGAACTAGAAGCGTGAAGAAGCAGATGAGACACTGAAATGCACTCTGAATTTAAATGGACACTTTAAAAATAATCTTTATTCAGGGCTAATATTGTGTGGAAAATTCACTAACAGCAAAATAGCTCAAAGAGAGGTCTCATATGTAAAAATAAGCAGAAAAAAAGCCATGGAAACAAGGAAAGAAACTGTCCATTCTTCTTCCATTTCAAAACCTCTGCTTCTCCCAGGGTTCCTACATTGCCACTGAATATAATGGCAGAACAGTTGCACCTGCATTTCCTCACTAAAGAGTCATTTTTAATTCAGACTGGGGACAGCAAAAACAGTGGCACCTTAAGAATGCTTCCTAAGGAAAGGAGAAGACAAGACATCAAGTACTACAACATTTGACTTAAACAAATCCAGAGAACAACCTCTCTTGACAACAGTCAAAAGTCTTCAATAAGGTTGCACTGCCTAAAATGACAGAATGTCAGGGTAATCTTTGCAAATACAATATCCAAGGATTTTTTCAGGTTTGCCTCTCTGTGGACGATCTGTGAAATTAATTTCACCCTGATAGCTGCAGTGGTGCCAACCACAATTATTCCTGGTCTGTATTTTCAGCTACTTCTTTTGTCCAGCACCCACTTGCACACTGTGAACTTCAACAAACAGTATTTTGTGTGCATAGATCAGTGTGCAGGCCAGGCTCTGCTGGGTGGCGTGTAGGTCTTGTCAACAGCTTTCAGATAGTCAGGGCAAGAAAGTGCCAAGTGTAGGGAGTAATTAGTATGCCAGCCAGACCACTCTGGAAAAGTAGGTTTCCAAAACAAATCTGGCCTGGTGTGCATCATCACGGCTTTACCCTAAGCAATATTTGAAGCAGCCAGTCTGTTCCTTCTGGAATATCCATGAGCCAGTGCTCTTCCCTGGGAAGAGACAAGAAAGGTGATACAACATTCCACCCTTCCTTCCTGCAAGGCAGACATTCCCAGCTCTCTGTATACAAGACACAGAGATGCTTTGTCTAGGAAATGTCACCATAAACAGCCAGATCGGTTAGCTCACAATTTTGCCACCACCAGTCTTGTGGCAGCTGGCAGAGACTACTGCTCATTTCCATCTTACAAAAAAGTGTTTAGAAAGGTGTCTTCTTGCCTTCACACAGCCAGTCATGAAAATTCTCAGAGAGGGCAATTGTTCAGACCTTTGAAAGGTGCTTCCAGGTGGGTACTCTGCACACCTTCCTTTTCTCTCTGCCCCAGATGGACTGACTGAGGCATCCAGTCTGTATCAGCTGCTTAAATGAGATTGCAATACATTACAACAGCGGATTCATTTTGCTCTTTTGCCTCAACCTTGCCTCGATCAGGTGGATAATCAAGCCTGTTGGTCTGTCCTAGAGTTGGTTTCATCTGGATACAGCCCCATGTTCCCCCCTCAACTCATTCCCTTTTACACAATACAGAGATTTATTTTTGTGAAAGCATCTTTTCTGAAATTTAATCTCTTTGAGTACTGAGAGCTAAATTTTGCAAAGGGGAGGCAAATGAGAACATTTTAGCAGGTAATAAAGGGACGATCAAGCTCATGGGTTTTCTCATCAGGGATCCTTGTGTTGTAGTCGAATGATTTTGGATACTAATCATCCAAAATAGTGTGGTGTCTTGCGTTCCAACGACAGAATGGT
Source organism: Ploceus nigricollis (assembly GCA_013399945.1). Classification (NCBI taxonomy): domain Eukaryota; kingdom Metazoa; phylum Chordata; class Aves; order Passeriformes; family Ploceidae; genus Ploceus; species Ploceus nigricollis. The sequence goes on along the minus strand of VXBC01003471.1, from coordinate 362,612 downwards.
TATTGTACAGATAATGCTTCAGGCTGTATGAAAGAATGTGGTTTAGTATGTCATGCCCTTGAGAGATTTTTTAATGGGAAATAACTTTTATAGAACCAAGAATGAGTTAGTAAGGTACTAATTCCACCTGCACTTCTGCAGTGAGAGCACCCAAAGGCACACTAATAGATAATTTTTGATTCTGTGAGCATAATTTTGCATCATGCTTAAGACTAAATTAGTTCACAGCTAATTCACACTTATATTTTTGTAGGCATTACCTGTATGATTAACCCTGGTATTTCACAGGAGATAATGTGCCTCATGCCACAGGTCTACATTGCAAAATCTAGACTCTGCAGGAGCATCCTGATGACCAGTGACATTCTCTGTTTCTTGCTGTGTGAATCAACTAGTTCCACTTCAGCAAAGAGCAGGTTTGTGGTAATTTTAAAAGTTGCACACTTGAGAGTTACCCAATACTGAAAACGACAAAAGCATCATTAGCCCTGAAGGCTTCAGCTCACAGATGGGGAGAGCTCTGATGCCATCTACAGAGGACACACAGGAGGGGATGAAATAGGCAGGCAGCTTCTGCATGATTTCAGGCCAAGCAGCACGAGGTTTGGCCAGAAATCCTCTGGATTTCTGGCATAAACTAGTGAGCCCTCATGTCTGACCCAGTGTGGTCCTGTTGGCAACCTGTAGTCAAATCTGGCATTCAGAACACTTCCATCTGGTGTCTTCCCTGGAGGAGATGCAATAGTCATTCAAGTATGAATGACACTTGAAGAGACAGATGCCTCTTCCAAAGGCTATGAATGAGCTGCCACAGCACTGCTGCTGCCTCCTCTGGCAGGTGAGGACGGGACCCAGAGACAGACCTTCCAGCCATAACTACCTTCTCCCAATTTGCCCTCACTGCCTACAGCAGTGATCTCCCCAAGACAGTCACAGAGTGCCGCTGTTACTGCTCTTAATGGTAAGAATTTGAGGCAGCAAGAGTTTCCAGGAGCTGACAGTGGCCAGTGGAAAAAAAAAGAAAGGAAGGATACCAAAAAAGATGAGTTATTTTAAAACACCTGAGTGAACAAGTTGCCTTATCCCTGTTCAGACACAAGGGCCACAGGGCAAGATTTGAGGTGTATTTTTAAGCAGAAGAATCTATCCCTGGCACTCAGACATTTCTGAAGTGCCCTCACAGAGCTGAAACCCAGGCTTTGGACAGAGGACATGCTATTTCCTTTGTCAGGACTCTGCTGCCCAGAGACCATCCTGGCTGTGGAGCCACCAGCCAGGCATTGCCTGGAGAAATGGAGAATAGAAACAGGCATAGCTCTGCCCCAGAGCTGTGGGGGTACATGAGAGAGTCTTGATACTGAACAGACTGAGCAGAGAGGCAGTGTGACACAGACAGGTAAATGATAAGGCAGAAACACTGTGAAGCAGCTGGCAATGCTGGAGCTGCAGGGTGTAGTACCAGGAGGAGACTCCAGGAGAATCACCAAGGCTCCTTTGCAGACAGCAGGCAGCTGGAAAGGGGTCTCCCTGAAAACAGCCCCGAGCCCAATATCTTTACTGTTGACAGCCATCTGAAGGCAGAAGGAAGAAAAACTCAAGGGTGTAAGGAACTCTCACTGGTAGGACTATGTAATTTACTATTATTAACACATGATAATTATTCCAGTCTTTCTAAACTTTCCTCAGGTAATGAAGATTTTCCTGTCCCCTTGGCAAAGCATTCAGCACTTGTCAGTGATAATGTGGTTTCCATTAAATTTGGCTGGGGAGTCATTTGGCTTTCTCAGGTTTCCAAGTGACACTTGACTCAGTTTTGGTTTATATGTTTACTGAGGTTTTCAATCCTGTTCTCAGTTTTGTCTTCCAAAGTCTGACGTTTTTTATAGTAATTACATTCATTACTCATATCCTTATGCCCTTGTGTTCTTCATACTCCTGGGTATAATTAACAGATTAGTCAGTGGGTGGAAAAGTGAGGGACAGAATGGCCCTTTTGTACACTCCCAAATGATAAGCAAAGCAATCCCTCTCTAGGTTATCCTTGAAAGGAAATTTCATCTGCTTCATAAATACTTTTAGGTAACATTCCAATATTTTTGGGAGAAAAAAATCACAAAAAAAAAAAAAAAGAAAGAAAAGAAAAAAGAGAAAAAAGAAAGAAAAGGCGACAAATCAGTGTCAAGTGTTTGTTTTTAAAAGAGATCACATATTGGAGTTCTTTCATAATGACTATTTCTATTGTACCAGATGACCGATGGAGCATTAATCAGCTAATCTGCTGGCTTCTGTGTGCTAGAGTGGCATTTTCTCATGCTATTACTATTGATCCATTACCATCCCATTAGCTTACAGAATTGACTTATGGAGCACTTTAGACATAGGAAAAGTAGATACTACACAAAAGTGCCCTCTATTTTTATTAATACACTAGAGGTAAATTCTCAAGGTTTGACACCACTGATGTACGAGAAACTGTAACTTGTCTGCCACTTAGCCTTGTAGGTTTGTGATACACCTTATGCACATGGAGATAGTGCTAACCTGAAATGGCATGTCCACTGTGTAGTGCCCACATCTCTGCTCCCTGAGGAAACTTTCCTCAGGGAGCAGAGATGTGGGCACTACACCACTGCTTGCAGTAGTATCTCTTGGTTTAATATTAACAGATAAATTAACTGTAGGGTTACAGAGCAGGTGGAGTCTAAGCACACTATATTCTAACTTCAACAATATTTACATTTCTCAGCAAGCCATTTTCCCTGTCAGTTCCTGCTCTAGCAGTCGCAATGATAAAAATTGTCTAGCGAAGAATTTTTTACACAGCCTACTTTGGACAAATACTTTTGGAAGGAAAAAGGTTTTTGAGCGTCAGAAATTTTCCAAATACTACTCCTCATTCAGTAGACACACAACACAACTTCTTTTTCACATCTGGACTATGAACATACTCTCACTAAAAATGGGCTTAAAAAATTCCACTGATGTCCCAGGAAGATGATCAATCCCCATAGTTCACATTTTGACAACAAGAGTCTAAATAACCAGGTCTTATATAAGTAGGACTGGCTTTGAAAAGAGGTGAAGAAGATGATTGCAGAAAAATCCACACTGGCTCAGTACCAATGACGAGGTGGCTTTTCCATGGCCTCATTTGTACTGACTGGTTCAGAGGGTAGAGAGCAAGTCAGCACCACAGCCTGCACCCCTGCCCACTCCCATCTACCTCTGCACCTTCTGGGGACAAACCACGCTAGCAGGAGGCTTCCCAAGCACAGAGATGAGAGCAAAGAGGAAACCCAGGGGTGGACAGCACTACCTTGTCTCACCTTTCCCTGGGCAGTCACATAGTGTCACCTGGGCACAGGAGATGCAAGGAAAAAGAGGGACAGGTACTTTCTGGGTGCAGGCATGGAGGTAGAAGATACATGAGATATCCCTGCAGAGAGGGGGATTTGCTCAGCCTCAGGGCTCCCAGCTAGCCATGGAAGACAACACTTCAGTGAGCAGCTTTGTTGCTGACACAAAATTCATTTTTTTTATGACCAGTAGGAGGACAAAATAATACATTTAATTTTCAGCTTTGGGGAAGAAAACCACATTTGCCTGCTTTGCTGAGGTCACTGAGCCTACCTTGCTCACTGAGGCTGTGAAAGAATAAACCAGCTTTGTGCAGTGCAATGTGACAGAATGCCAAAAAGATCCCTCTGACAAGAGCAACAAGGAGGCAGCTCCATCATGTCTGCCCCAGACACATGCAGCACATTTGAACCACCCTTTTTCTGCAGCTTAGGCAGCCACTGACACCAGTGAGGTTAACTGCTAGCAAGTCAATTTGCATTCATTTCAGCCCTGAGAAAAATAATGAGTGTATAGAGCGCAGTGGTGGTGAATGCAGACCAAAAAGATGGGTGACTGACACAGCTGTTAATGAGTTAAATGAAATTGACTCAAACTCCACATTTTCTCAGCCAAATGTGCGTATCACAGAGTATATCTTAAGAAGAGGATATAATTTTCCTCTTAATTTGGAAACAAGGTGCCAATATAAAATCTACCAGAACCTGAGTGAGTGTGGTCAGGAATCACAGATCCTTTATGAGCTTCCAAGATAAGGCTTAGTCTCTCTTAAAATGAATAGTGCAAACAAACAGGCTTCATTCTTGACTGTCTTCCTGCATCACCAGCAATTCTGAATACAACCCTTTATTACTGTAAAAATGACTGCAGATGGTTCCCAGAAATGGTCTCTCGGAGGCATGAAGAATGCCATCTCCTCCTTTTTAAACTGGATAAGGATCTTCCAGATTTGTAAACTGCTCTAGCAAAAAAGAAAGGTAGTCTGCAAAAATAGGCCTGAGACAAATTTGAATGAAAGTTGATATTAGCACTGTGGCTACAGGGAACAGGTAAAGAAAATAGAACAGATTTTGTAAACTTATTATTCTTTGTTCTTAACTTTGACAGTGTCTGTTTAATTCCTTGCACATCTGATGAGACACCTTTTCCTCTATGGAGACCATTCATATTAAATTAATAATTAGTTTGTTCTGTTGCTTCAGGTTCTATTTAAAATATAATTCATAGGCAAATTCTGTATTCCATCTAGATTTTATGAATTATAAACCATACATTAAATCTATTTTACTTAAACCAACAAATTTTCTCAAAAGATAGGAGTTCTTCCACACTGTAAGAATATCTTTAGCAATATCTAAGTAGGCAGATGATAATTACGCGGGGTTTTTTGTCAAGTCTGTGAATCAGATGCACACTAATTGGAATTTTATGTGCAAATAAGAAAAACTTCATTCTTCAAAGTTCTGAACAGCTTGCCTAGCACCTGGAGGTAGTAAGCACCACTTCAAGGTGCCAAGCTCCTCTAAGAACCCTTGCATTAATGGGGCCTCTGTTATAAACCAAGCCTTCTCCTGTTGCCTAACAGAATTTGATGCATTCATTATAAATTGTATTCCAGAGTGAGAAATCCCTTTATATTTATCTGTCTAATCTTTGTGTTTCACTCGTGGCTAGACAGACTTAACAGATAACAGTGAGTGTTGTCAGACTTCTAGGAATATCAGCTGCATTTGTAATCATCTTCCCAATTCTTATTTCAAAAATAATGTATGAAAGCGTATTAATGCAATGTAGTAATAAGCATGTCTGGAGTAACTGCATACCATGCAGGAAAGTACTAGACCAAAATCTCACACTCTGAATTCTTTATCTAATTCAACTTTTTAATGATGTGGCTGAAAATGGAAGTAGGGTTTATTTTTCTTCTGAAGAGTAGTTCTCTATACTCCTGTATAGATGCTGACTGTATTTGGAGTCACTGTTCCACACCCTGATGCACTGGACAACAAAAACCAGGCAAAAATCACCTGAGAAACTATTACATTCCTATAATGATAACACAGATAATTCAGTTTTTTGTTTTTTAAGTTGTTATTGCCATTTTGGTGCCCTTTCTTGTCTTTCTGACAAACTTGTACAGAAAACATTTTTTGTTCAATGTACATGATAAATGCCTGTCAAAAGCTTGTATGTCCAGACAGTCAAAATTTTATTCATGTTTTTAACTGTAAAAGCATTACTGTAAGTCTCTGTCTTTAAAATACTACCAGTTCACTCCATTGGACAGTCTCCCTGACCAAGAACCTTCTGTTGACATGTTTCTATTTCCTTAGAATGGCACTATACATCATCCACATTTCTGCTCCCACAGGAGATCAATTTCTTAATTGCATACATAAACTATTGTATGTTAGGTGTGCACTGCATAATTACAAGAGAAGACATAAATTCCACAGGCATTTTAATGGTGCAGCTTTTTGAAGTAGCATTCTTTTTATTTTTGTCATCATATAGTAGTCAAACTAGAAGAAACTGAAAAATATTATTTTCAATTAAAAAAAGAAGTCAAGTTTTGAAGACTTCTCTCAAAAATTAGGGGCTGGAGTATACAATCCATTATTTAATTCTATTATGATTTTCTGCTCACATCAGTGTTGTGCATCACAATATATTACCAGAAACTAGCTGAAATTTTCTGTAGCCATTTGGCTAGCTGCAATGAGTATGGTATTCACAGACAAAAAGTAGTTGCTTTTCTGGATTCTACCGGGCAAGATCTGCCCACTGTTTGAATTGTGTTGAGTAGCATATAGAAGTAAGCGTTACAGAGTGATTTCAGATTTGCCATCTTTATCTCTGGCGTTGGAAGTTGTTCAGACTTTCGCCCCAGTCATGATATAACTGCTATCAGAAAAGATTTTATGTAGTTGTTCTGCTAGGAAAATTTTTACTGAGCCAAATACATGGGACACAGACTGGAGGTACAGAATGAAAGGTGGAACAAAACACACAGGATTGTGTGAAGGTGCCTGCACTGAAATGTTGAAAATTCACAGAGAATTCCTTGCTTCTGGAAAGTTTTGCCATTTATTTCTCTCTCAGAGCTGTATGTGCTCAGAGTTTTAGTGAAAAACAAAGGTAATAATAAATGCCTTACATTGCCCCCTTAAAATAAAGACCTTTTTCCTTACATCACCTTCTAAGTTGATTTACTTTTCTACCTAAAGGTTTGCTATGTTTCAAAGTCTTTAAAATATAATGTCACATCTGCTCACATACCACATATCCATTTAAACACTTTAATAAACATAAAAGACAATAAATTATAAAGAATAGGAACAAAAATCTATAATTGTTATAAAAAGCTGAGTATAACACCAAATTACAAAAATATTACACAGTTATGCTTCTTTTCTAAAACAACAGAGTCCGTCCAGATAAGATATATTTTGCCATGACTCTCTTAGCTGTTTAAGTGATCTGCTGGGTGAAGCCTCTGGCTAACTGCTCATTCCATTCAGTGGCAGAATATAAACCCTTCAGCAGAGTGCAGTTCAGCTCACCTAGAGTACTGGGGTGGGTTTTTGCGTTCAGATGGATGAATGACTAGTGTTAGAGTAAATGGGGTGTCTGATATGAGAAGCTGCATTCTGTGGGGCCAAGGAAACCAAGAACGAAGGATGGGTGCAGCTTGACAGATACTTCCTCTTGACAGATACCTTTGGTTAGGGCACTGCCCAGGATTGGGCACTGCTTGAACTCAAAGCGCCATTCTGCTTCAGGACAACAGAATCAACATCATCCAGCAGAGTGATCTAAATCCCCTGAGCACAGGAATGGCAGGACTGTGCTTTTCCACTCACTTGCTCTTACTCAGTTCAGCTCAACGAGAATAGCACTGATTATTCACTGGGGAGAAGGGGTCTTGTGTCTCCCTTTCACTGTGTCTGTGTGAGAGGCAGGGGAAGGGCATTCCTGGCCCGGGCTTGTGGAATCTGTTGCTGCATGGTCACCCTGCATTGGTGATGTGGGTAATAGGGAACACTGGGCAGAATCAGCTTTGAGGGCAGCTCAGTGTGAGCAGAACCACCAGGACTTCAGGTGCAGGTGGGAGATACACATGAGAGGCCATAACTAACCATTCAACTAAGGTAAGAGGATGAATGAGCCCTGAATAGATGAGGATTACAGAAGGACAGAGACACCTGAAGATAATGAAACTACTAAAGATACCTGTGCCATCTCATTGGGATTAACAGGAGGACACTAAATAAACCAGTATATAGGAGAGAGGAGAGCCTAGGAAGAAAGGAAAGCTTTGACTTCTTTTTTTTATGGGTACCACCAGGAAATAATGCAGTATTCCTTTCTTTTCTCTGTAGTCATGAATGGGAGAGAAAAGTGATAATTTTTTTGTAATCATCTTCCCAATTCTTATTTTAAAAATAATGTATGTAAGTGTATTAATGCGGACTTCTAATAAACATGTCTGTAGTAACTGCATACCATGCAGGAAAGTACTAGACCAAAATCTCACACTAAATTCTTTATTTAACTCAACTCTCTTATGATGTGGCTGAAGATGGAATTAGGGTTTAGCCTGCTCAGCAACAGAATGAGAAGTAAAGAAAGCAACTCTAGTTTTGTTCTTTATCATTTCTGGGGGGTGAAAGGAGCTAGTGAGGGACCAGAACAGATTTGATTTGCATATCTGCTGAAGGAGTGGTGGGCAGAGTAGGAGGACAGTGAAACCTTTTGTATGTTTCTGAGATTAAGAGAGCTGTGAAAACTTGAAACCTAGTTTCAGTTCATTTGATCATGATTATGTGGGGCACAGAATAAATCTAAAATAGTCCATTTTATTGGACAAGTGACTTTAAGAGACAAATGCAGTATTTAATTAATGCTATCATGTTCTTGTGTTTATTTGTAATTGCTCGTTCTTTGTCTTAGTATTCAATATGAGTGCATTGCACAACTTGCATTGTGGTTAATGGTTAAGAAATTCTAAGGAAAGGACCATAAATGGGATATTTTTATGAGGGAGGAGCATGAAATTAATGACAGAAAATTCTTTTCCAATTCCTTTTTTCTTTGTCCTTTTCTTTTTTTTTTTTAAGGGGTTTGAAGACATTAAAGCAGTGGCTTTTGCATGTGTTTTCTATGACAAGTTTCTCCTTATGCCTCATTTAGTCCAGCCCATTTAGACTGGGGGTAATAATACATGAAACATCCCATTTCAGGATCAGTAAGACCAACCATCAGTGCCCATACTGTCTTTTACAGTGGCAGTAGAAAATGCCACTGGGAGAAAGCAGAAGAGGCCAGTTCCCTACTGTCCACAAGATTTGGTTAAAAGATGTCAGAAGGTAACATATATCACTGCCTGTTTCCTTTAAGGGATTTATCACAGCCTTTTAAAGTGATAGTATCTCCCTTTTGCCTATTTTAAAGTAGCTCTCCCAAGTGCTCTCTAGCCCTAGCATTGCAAGATGTAGTAAATTTTACTTCTGCATTGACCTTTCCACTACCCTCATAATTTTGTAAATTTTAGTCCTTTTTCCTTTCAGACTTCTCATTTCCCTTTTAAACAGCTTCAACCTTTTGAATCTTTCCTTATAGGACTGCTATGACATCCCCTCAATCATTTTCCTTGCCTTTTTCTGTACCTTGTCTACGTTTTTCTTGAGAAATTTTAAGTTCACAAGACGAGGGGTTTACATAGTGATGAAATTTTGCTCCTTGTGTTATTTTCAACACCTTTCCTGTCAATGATCTTCATTTTGCTGGCTTCATTATGGGGGGCTTATACTGAATACTATCACAATGATTTTTGTAAACTGACTGCAATGTTTCCAAGATCACTTTCCTGAGCTGGAGTCCTGAGAATCCTGAATTCTGTAGCTGCACTTCAAATACTTTTTCTCTAGATGCACTGCTTTTCTTTTAATGAATTACCTATCTTTTTTTTTCCATTCAGTTTTGTGAACTTCTTCTGGAGTTCCTCACTGCCTATTGTAAGAGCTTGGTATAATTTTCAAATGTGAGGAGTTTTTCCCTTTCCAGATCACTGGTGAAGAATATGAATAAATCTGGTCCTCGTACTAGTCCCTACTGAAATCCACTGCCAACATTTTTCCACTCTGTAGAGGGTTAGCCTTTATTTTCCAGCCTTTATCCACCTTCCAGTAGATAAAAGGTCATTTTCTGTAATCCTATGGCTATGCAAGGTTGGGTTTTTTGTATACCTTTGGCATGTAATCTAGTCAAAGACTTTTTGGAAATTCAAGTGTACTATTCCCTTTGCCCATGTTATAATTCCAGCAGGCCAGGGAGATAGGACACCCCTTCACTCCAGCCATGCTGACACTTTATCAATAGACACTGTTTATTCGTGTATTCAGCAACCCCTACAGACCTGTTCTACCATTTGCTCATGAGTCAGACTCACTGCTAAGTAGCTCCCAGGTTCCCCCTCCAGCACATGCTGTGGATAGCCAATAGTTCTGCAGTATTATGTCTCATTTCCTCCTGAACACTTGGGTGAATGTCATCTGGTCCTGGTGACTTATTAACATTTAATTCTTCTGATTAGTCTAAATACTTTGGGTATGCCTGCTCCAAATCAAACTATCTCATCTGAACTCTCTGTTATAAAAGTTATAGATTATGGGAGCCTTACCAAGACAGAAATGAAGAATCTACTGAGTTTCTCTGTTGTGGCTCTTTTGCTCCCAGTTGCTCCTTATTTCCAGTCCTCAGACAGTCCCACCATTTTCCACCCAGGCTTCCTGCTTGTCTGGATAGGGCTGCCTGACATCCAGGAGTAGGATATACAGCACCTTCTGGGATGCTCTCTTCTGCCCTGTAGGTGTTTGAGTTTTTGAAAACATTGGTATTATCACCTTGGCTGGGGTCCAAGATAATATTAATTTCATCCTCTATTTGTCTTCACTGTGATGCTCATGATTTTATAGGCATTTCTCATATCTTATCTCAGGGGAACGCTCCTGGCTGAATAGCCTTGCTTAGAAAGCAAATCCTTTCCTTTCATACACTTGAGCACCCTTATCCTCCTCTGGGCCTTCAGTTGGAGATCTTTGGTTTCCTTACCTATTATCCTTTGCCTGGTTTGAATTGTTTTGTGCAATTTGGGATCATTTTTGTCTGGACTATAATGTGCAAAGCTGAACATCCTGCAACCTTGTTTGTTTTCCTGCAAATAAATCCTGCAAATTTGTTTAGTTTCTTTCTCAGAGCTCTAAGTTTGTAACACACCCTGGCATGGGCATTTGCAACTCTTCTAAATCATATGTACCCGTCCTCACTCCACATTCAAAAAGCATCCCATATTTTCATTTGGATTTTCTGGGAATAAACAGAAAACAGTGCCCATCATGGTTATTCATACACAGTTAAACTTACAGCTGAACTAAGTTAGATGTTCACTATTTGTCAAGAAACAAACTTGTCAGAAAGCTAACTCTGCAAATGAAAAGAGTGCAGTTTTGCATTGGAAACTTAATCATAATCCAAGCCTATCATGCTGTGAGGCATGCTAGAGCAAGAGAGTCATGCAAGTGTAAGCATGGGAAGAAAGGGCATGAACAGCCTCTGGGAGGCAATGAGCCATGGCCAGACTACACCTGACCTGCACTACAGGTGGGACACGTGCAGTCACAGACTGATTGCAGAGTGGAGCTGGATGAATGCTGAAGGCTGGCACATTTTGGACAAGCCGAGTTTACTGCACACTTGCACAGCAACTGTATTGGGTGTTTGTGCCCTGGTGCTGGCAGCAGGGGGCTGCGAGGGTGGCCTTTGTGAGAAGAAACCAGGACCTGTCCCTGCATTGGGCAGAGGCAGCTCCAAATTGTTCCAAAACTGAGGCACTGCATGATAGACAGCTGAGCCTGTTCACCATCCTGGTGGCACCTCTACAAAAAAAATATTTTAAAAGGAGTTAGAAACCTGCAGAGCAGCAGAGAGAGAGAGGATCGAGAAAATGTGAGAGAAACAGCCCTGGAGATTCCTAGATCAGAAAAGGAGAGGAAGGAGGTGCAACCCTACAACCCATAGAATACAATGGAGCAGATATTCACTGTGCAGCCTACGGAGTTCCCTATGCCACAGCTCGTGGAAGTAGCCTTGAAGAAACATGCAGCTCATGGAGAGCCCACATAGGAGCAGATTTCCAGGAAGCAGCTGCAGCACCCACGATGGAGCAGTCTGTTTTTGAAGGACTATACCCTAGTGGAAGGACTCGCTGGAGCAGCAGGAAAGTGTGAGGAGGAAGAAGCAGCAGAGAGAAGTAGTCATGCACAGACTGCAATCCCCCATTCTCAGTCTTCTTCATCCACCTGTCCCACTTGGGTAGGAGGAAGCAGAAGAGTTAGAAGATTGGAAAAAAAAAAGATTGAAGTTGAAGCTGGGAAGAAGATCTGGAGTGGAGGGGAAGGTGCTTTGGTTTTGTCTTTCTTTCTCATTACTTTACTTTTCTTCTTTCTTTTTTTTAATAGGTATAAATGAAATCAATGGTCTCCAAGTCAAGACTGTTTTGCCTGTGATGGTGATTGCAAAGGATCTTCCTGTCTTTATCCTGTGAGCTTTCTCACATTTTCTCCTTCGGTCATGTTGAGGAGGGAAAGTAAGAGAGCAGCTGTGTAGGTGTCTGGCAGCCAGCCAAGGTCAATTATTCAGTTGCAGTTAGGATATTCCATGAATTTAGTTGATAAAAAGTAGAAAATGAGCCAGCAATGCATGCTTGCAGCCCAGAAGGGCTCTTGTACCCTGGGGTGCAACAAAGGAAGCATGGCCAGCAGGTCAGGAAAGGTGATTCTCCCACTCCAGCAACCTGGTCTAGTAGAAGGTGTACGTTCCTAATGCAGTGGGGTTGAAACTAGATGATCTTTAATGATCACTTCCAACCCAAACCATTCTATGATTCTGTGATTTCTCAGTGCTTCCCAGTGTTCAGGAAACAAGTGGAGCAGTAGGATGTAGTCACATTTTTAGAAATCTGACAATCGTCAAAAAATGTGGTATAAAAAGCACAGAAAAATGCAGCAAGAAATTATAAGAAATGTAGAGTTGGTCAGTCTGTACCAGATAATAAACAAGACAAAAGATTTTATTTAGAAAAGAAGGTGATGTAAAGTATCATCCCCAGTCATGGACATGGGAACTGCCAGCACCAGCACTGTGCACTGCCTCTCTCTTCCCACTTCTAACATTCACAGCTGCAGTCAGATTCATCTGCTGGGGCATCCACCCTGCAGCAGTGATGGACAGGTTTCCCTGGGGAGAACCAGGAATGGGCTGGCAAGTTTATAGGGGTCTGCATCTAGTAGATGGACATGGGAGTCCTGGGATGCAGTATATCCTTGTTCCTGCATATTAATGCAAGAGTCCCTCTGCGGGTGTTCAGAGGAGAGTGTATCAGAAATAGTCCACATGACCCTGATAACACAGAGCAGGAATGTTTGAGAAAGAGGTGGGTGTTTCTTGACCTTACAGAGTTCTTTATTCAAGCAATAACTTTATTATTACATAGTTTGCAGAAACTTTGGACTCAGTCCAAACATTTGGCATTTTTCCAGCAGGAGGGTTTGTTGTAGTTGAACTTTCCTTGTAGTTGTGGGTATGGTAGGGGCGTGTTAGTTATAAGTCTGTGCTGTTTCCCTCTCTAATTTTCTGTGTGCAGCTGTAGTAAGAACAATAACAAACTCCTTGAAAACTGCAGTTAGGTAGGGACATTCTCTTCACAATTCTGCAGAGTCTGTTCTTTGGTTCAGCTACTACAGGACATAGGCTTAAAAATACATGACAATATAACGACTACAAAGGATCACTTCAAACAAACAAATGAAAGAATGATTTAGCTCTGTGAAACTACTGTGTTTAGGACAAAAGAGCTAACAACAATAATATGAAACTGCAGGTGCTGAATCTGCATTATTCAAATGCCAAAAAACCTTACAGCCATCCAGAGATGCTGTTGCAGTCACGGAAGATGATGAAAAGATTTTCATGCATTCCAGTATGAGGGGGATTACACTTGGCCATGTCAAATATGACAGGTAATTATCACACCGTGTGAAAGAATGAATTTGCAGCCTACTATCCTGTAGCATTAAAAAAATGCACTGTGCTTTGAAAATTTTAATTACTTCTTTCCTTTTTATTAATTTGAACAGCTGAGTATGCAGCAGTTACTGTAAAATTATTTTAATTGATGATTCCTTTTTTACTAACACTGAAGATCAATGCAACTCCCATATTCTGCTGATGGTGCTCTCTCTGGAAACCTGTTTCAAATTAGCTTCCTTCTTTCTTATACAACCACTGAAAAAAATGAGATAGTAAATCCCAGCATTCATATGCCTGTAATATGTCCCAGTGAGGGGACATTCCCCATTCAATCTCAGTTTGTTCTTCCTTGTGTGTAAGTGTTATGATATCATGTTTAATTTTAAGTTACTGGTAAGATATTCCAGATTCAGAAAGGGAATGGATGATACTCTGGGAAAAATCTGGAGCCTGTAAGAGTGGGGACTATAGGCTGCTTCCTTTAAATACATGAATAGGCATGCATTGGGTAAGCCAGGGAAAAGCAGGATGGCAAATGATGACCCTAAGACTACATGGTTGAGTGCTTTTCTGGGCAACTGAACCTTCCTCAACTACAGACTGCTTTTATGATTCTAGACATTTTTTACATTTAACCTGCTGTCTTGGCCAATAAGTGAGCCTCATGCTTTGAAAATTTAGGGCCCTGATGTAATTTTTTTAATAGAAGTTGGAATATATTGTGTATTGATAATTTTGGTTTTCATTTCTCTGTCTCTGCTTATAGAATGAGAATAATGATACCACATAATGTAATAGTCACATTAGTTAATGGAGGTAACTATAATAATGCTTTTGAATTACTTAGCTTATTCTGTTAACAGCAATTGTGAAAATTCTGTAAAGAAAATGCAATTTCTTTTTAATCCAAACCATGGTCTGAGGTGGGGAGGTACTGAAAAATGTAGGTGGAGTTTCATATTATTACAGACAGTCACAATGTCTGTACATTGAAAGAGTAAATTAAAATTCCACAGAGATCCTCAATTCTATCATCCTATAGGTTCCAAATGTGATTTTTTTT
>VXBC01003471.1:283987-348078 GCA_013399945.1 Ploceus nigricollis | reverse complement strand
TTTTTTTTAGTTCTCCAATTCAGGACCTAATATTTAACTTTCATTCCTAGTGCTCAGTCAATCACTTGAACCTCTGGAAAAGCAGATAGTAATAATAAGATGCTATGCTAGAAAGAAACACAAGTTTGGAAGTTGTTTTCTGATACCAAGATATGTATGTTAGTTATTACAGTGTCTTTCCTTCTAATTTTTTTCCATTCTCCCAATGTTTTTCTGCCATTCAGATTACTAATCTTCTACTTCCTAATTCCTTTCTAGCTTCCAAAGACTCTCAATGAACTTACACACAGCAGTATTTTGTTTTGATGCATTTCAGAAAACAGGGAGCTTTGCTTGCAGAGCTAAGAATATTCTTCTCTTAAAGAGATTTAAAATGCAGTCAATCTTTGTCAAGCAAATGATGCTTTCCCAACTCTAACTTCTGTATCAGATTCTTCCCTCAGTTAGCCATGTTTCTCAACAAATTCAACCATTATAGGCCCTGAGCATATAAAATTTAAGAAATAAAATACTGAAAAAACAGTAAAAAATGCTGTATAATCTACCTAGCTAATACCAGCAGCCATGCCTGAAGTCACGTGGGATGGCACAAGAAGCTGAAGGAGCTCTGCCTGTTAGGATCCACAAGTGTAGAGGATGCAGAGCCCTGCTAAGCTTCTGTCCCCACAACGTGCTGCAAGGAAGGATCCCTCCCTGCACCTGCACAATTACTGATCTGCTGATGTGCTTGCACCTTTGCTCCCCCTGTGTCATGCTGCACTAAAGGCATCTGAAAGGTTTCAGTCTGTAAGAGGCAGGTAGTGAAATTCTACACGAGAAATCTGTGCTTTGGACTTCCTTTGGGACTGGTAACTCATGAAACCATAATGTTATTCTAAGATAATCAGACTCAAAATATTCTAGAAAAAGAAGCATTATTATGTAATATTGCTAGTTCCCTCATCCTGAGCAGCTAGCCAAAACTGGTGGAGTTACGAGTCACTCTTTGTAGAAGCAAAAGTCGTTGGCAATGTGTTTCTTTGTTATTGTTCTCATTATTTCCAAACAGGCATCAAACCCATATGTTTGCATTGAGGAAAAGGAAAGAAATAAAAATGGGTTATTCATTTTTCTTTTGGTCTACATGTCCCCCTAAACCCCATTCATTTGTTTCCAGCTGAAGTCATGCCCTAGAGGTGTAATCAACCTTTGGCCTCTGTCAACTTCACTGTTCCACTATATTCCTCCTTCTCTTGAAAAACCACACCTCTACCAATCTGTCTTCTCTTGATAGCACTCACATGAAGTCCTTCTGCTTTCTGCAGTCAGATTTTTGCATTCCAATAAATAAAAGTGTTGACAGACAACCTGGTTTTGACTGAGAGTTGACAGAGATAAATCCCCACATCACATAAATTAGCATAAGCTATCTTAAAAGTTTCAAAATGTGTTATGACAAGCTTGCATTTATCTTACAGTAAATGTAGAAACCATAAAACTAAAAATAAACATTACTAGCATGGGGGTTTCACTTTTGTCATAGTCATTAGATCATAAAGACACCTCAGGTCCCAAATAACATTACTTTTAAGTTGCACTATCACAGAAGTAACCATTTTTAAAAGCCAGTCAAGTAAAAAAAAATAATTTTTCAGCATAATTAGCCACGCAGCTGTGTCTGAGATGAGAGATTCAATTAGAAATTTAATTATGCAGAACTTGTTTATACTGATATGAAAAAAAAGGATTCAGTCCAACCTTGGAAGCCTGTGGCTTTTGTTAGCATTTGTATCAAGACAACTTCAAGAATAAAGGCTTTCTCTCAAGCAGACAAAATCTTTTTCTGAGTAATTATTATCACACTTCAGGGAATGGAGCTTGTAAGCCATGATTCTGCACACCAAGTGACTGACTGATAGAGATACAGAAGTAGCCTTCAGAAATGCTCTGCTGGGAGTGCTGCTTGATTTTGAAATTTGAGAAGTAATTAAGAGCAAGATCAGGAATTTTTTTTTTTGTTATCTGAGAAGGTGAAATGGTATCAGAAGACATCCCTTTTTATTCTGCCTGTGAAATTATTATAGTCCTAATATTTATCTCTTGAGAAAGTGATCAGCTCTGTTCTAGCAGGGCAGAATTGGGCACCCCTGCTAGTACACCTTCTGCAGCCACAGGAGGATACAGAACAAAAAGAAAAAAATTCCCTTTTCAAATACAACAATGCAAACATTTTCGTGGATGTTACAAAATTTGGATGGTCACTTGCACATTTCATCTCAGCCATTTTAGTCTCCTAACTGAAGTGTCTGTTGCTTAGGGTCTTATTTTACAGCAAGAGGGAGAAATGTCTTTAAAGAGTGATTCAGCCAAGCCAATTGTGAGCACCTATTTCTATTTATTGATTTGAGAATGTTTGTTGGACAATTCATTTAAGGGTCCAAAGCTTTTTTTGAATACATTTATTATTTCCAGAAGTGTCACAGAGCTGATGGAACTTCATATTATTCACACAGATAGATGAGTGCTTTGTAAGTACATTGAGCCCTCAAATAATCAGATCACACCTCTTCATGTTATTTTTGCATAGTAGCACTTTTCCAGGGATATAGGACAGCCTATTCTTGGTCCTGAAGCAATATTACAAACAAAAATTATTACATTTTATTATGTTAATACTATGGAAGACAGATTGACTATAGATTTGCTATCTATGCTATTTCATCCAGTCCCATAATATTAAGCATTAGTTTTTTAGATGAAGCAAATCTGTGTTAGTTATTTTGCCTAGCAAGTCATATACCCAGAAATTACAGATACATGTAAATTACTGACATTTTACTTCAAACTAAAGACAGAAACTGCTGTGTAAGATTAGTTATCTAAAATATACTCCGGTGTCATGCATTGTACTGAACATTTAGAAAGTGGCTTGATACTTTCTGGCCATTTGTACAGGACCAAATGCAGCACTGGTACAGGAAGGTTCGACTCTGATTGCTTCATAAGCATTCCATTCAATTGTTTGCAGAATAATAAATATTGTCAAGGAATTTCAAAGGGTTAAGAGACCATCAGCAAAGCGGGACATGAACACATATTATCTCGTTGCCCTATTATATATGAAAAATTGACTCTTTTCCATAATGCAGTTATGACACTCCATGATATGTTTATAACTTATTGTGCATTAAAAATTGCCTCTAAGAAGTCTTTCTTCATTTGTAGTTGCTGTTCAATATAATCTCAGATACCATATACTCAGATACAAATAATACAGATAATACTCAGATACAAATTCAAGTGTGGAGGTACTTACCATGGAAATGAGGTCTTCTTTATTCTGAATTTTTTGTAATTTTCCTCCTATGTACTGTGTGATACAGAAACCTTTTGTACACCTGGAAATTTGCTTGTTGTTCACCATGGCTCTCCTGGCAGGCTAACAGCCTTAACCACTCTAGTTACTAAGATAATAAGATGAATTAGGAGGCAACACTGTAGTTACAGTAAATCAGTTCATCTACCCACAACTTCACATCAAGTTTGGTGAGAAACAAGAAGGGCAGGCCACAATCTAAAACTTTCTGTGGTGTCTGTATATGGAGGTACACAAAGAGAACAAACTCATCCAAACGCACTCCAAACTCATCCAAAGAGCAATGGAGAGATGGACAAAGTAACTATCAACTCACCTAGTGAGTGCTTGTGACTGTGGCCATTATCAGTGACATGCTGGAAAGTCAAGGGCAAGGCAGAATTAATTGCTTGGTCCTTCCCAGTACATTGATGGATGTAGGTCTAATAAAAATGTCTAATAAAAGCATCTCATATGCCATCAAATTTTGGGTCTCTTCTTGAGGAATTAAATTAGGCAGCTAGCTGGTAAAAATCACTATGGCTCAGAAACAGTGCTAATAAAGTACAGAAATATACTTATTATACTTATTATAGGAATAGATATGGCAATGCAACTTCAAGAGTGCAGTTAAATCCCTCTTTGTTATCTGACTCTCTTTGCTCATCTGAGTCAAGTAAGGCTCATAGGGACTGAAAGAGGTTGTAATACAGTCTGCTGAAATTAGTTCTGCAAAATAAGTTACATGGATTTCATCCAGCTTCCAAGAGAGACGTGTCTTCATCCCAAAATAAATCATCACTGCTTCTGCCACTAACAGGCATCTGTGCTGGTATTTTCAACAGAAGAGCTGAAGGCACTGCCAGCAGATAGGGAATGGAATCTTTACTGCTCCTTAGGGCTGTCATTTGGGACAGGCACAAGACACGTGCAGTAGTAGGGAGCAAAGAGTGCCTGCGTGTACTGCCAGAGAGCCTGCAGCTCCCCACTAACTCTGCCTTATGGCCTCATGGCCATCATCTGTCCTTCCACAGCTTTCATCTCTCAGTTACTTTGAGCAATGTGTGTGTGTGTGCTTGCCTCACGTTTTTTGAAGTACCAAAGCATTCCTTCCATTTTTCTTTCAAATGGATTAAAAAATGAGGTGAACCTACTAAATTATTTACCAGCACATATAAAAAAAGCTGTTCTTGCTTCCACTACTGTCACTGGGCACAAAGCCAGGTTCCTGATACTTGTTTCAGGAATGGTTGATCTCTATCTGGGGTGAACAGAGGTCTTCTAATTACTGACCTGTTGGTGTGATATGTTTTATAGATTTGATATTCTGTATGTATTAACTTTGAAGAAAGAATTAGAGTATAAATTGCTTAGTATATTCTAGGTATGTATACAGGAACCTTATTCCACTATTTAACTACAACGTTATCAAGTATGTAATGCTGTCCTTATTTGTGATCAGTGTATTCTTCAGCCATGTTTTGTGCTTTTGAGATTGCATTCAAGATTACTACAGTCCTTTTAATCAGCTTTTAAATTGGTATTTCTGCCACCCTTACTAGCAAAATTCACGTGATCTCTAATTCAAGGGATTGAATATACTAAACAGAAAATAATGAACTGCTGTCCTCAGACACAAGTGGAGATAGACTTGTGTTAGCCTTCTCTGAGAAGCAGTCTCTGCCAAGGTTCCTCCTCAGCAGCTTAGAGCATTCTGATCCCAAAACCTAGGTGTTACTAGGCCTTGCTACAATCAAAATTTAAATGCTACTGTATGCTGCAGTAAAATATGGATAGACAAGTGCAATGTATAGCAAATACATAATAAAAAAGAGCTGAAGATGCTTAGGCAATTTACTTAATTTATCATAAAACTTATTATTTCCACGGAAAAAAATTGATCTTTAATACAAGAACTAGAGGAATAATTCTTAATTTGCCAAGTTTTATCTAGTTGTCAAGGTAAAATTCCTACAGAGGTTTTAATCAGCACCAGCTTTTAACTCTGAAAAGCAAAATAACTGAGATGTTTCCTAGTGTTATAGTATCACTGCGAAAAAAGAAAAATTATACTGAGGTCATGTACGAAGGACAAAAGTTTTGGTATCTTTGTGAGGTTCTCCATCTTTTCACCCATTTACCTTTTTAAGACCACCATTTTTCAAAAGTAGTCTGCTTTACAAACACAAGGAGTGTTTTACATACAATCTGAAAAAAACCCCAAACCAAACCTGTCTGTGAATTAAATGCATTTATTTTAGTGAGTCTACAGACTTTTGTCCCACAGGAAAAATATTCATCCAAATAAATATCAAAAAAATCAAAATCTTCTTACAGAGATAAAAAAATATTGACAACTTTATAATATTCCTTTTATCCATATCTTCATCCTTATTTTTGCAGTATCAACCTTGTGTTTGCAAAAACAGGTTTCATTTTCACAGATGCTTGTCAAGTGTACCATTTCCAGCAGTTAAATATTTAATAAGAAATGTCAAGGCTACAGTGTTAAATGCTACCTGATACCACCATATTAATATTCCTTTCATCAAGCAACAGTTGCAAAAAATTAATTAGATTTTTTTTTCAAGATCTTAGATTGAAAGTCTAAAAGGCACAGTACAATTGGAACTGATTTATTTTTTAATCTGTAGTTTAAGTGAAAACTGAGACAGTTATCTCTCACAGGCATAGGTTTATATCACAGTAATCATCAGGACTGACAGTTTCAGTTTTGCCTGTGCTGGGGATCAGAACAGCTTACAAGCTCTTCATCCTGACTGGAATGCTTTTGCAAAACAAAGTGGAAAAGCCTGTATCTGCATAGACTTTTATACGTCAAGCCACTGCAGTTCAGGTTGAACTGATATTGCTTCATAGTGTTCTTTACCAGTCTAGTGGGAAAAATCATATGGTATTTCCTGGTGTTGCAACAGCTATGTCTTGCAACAGAAGTTATCTCCAACTACAAGTGTGTGTCAGTAAAAAGGAAGAAGTAAGAAGCAGTAATTATATTAGTTTCTCAAAAGACCCTCTGATGGACTTTTTACAAGAACAAGTAGTGACAGGACTAGAGAGAGTGGCTTTACACTGAAAGAGGGTAGGTTTAGATTAGATATTAGGAAAAATTCCTTTACTTTGAGGGTGATGAGATACCAGAACAGGTTGTCCAGACAAATCTTGGATGTCCAGTCACTGCAAGTGGTCAAGGCCAGGTTGAACAGGGCTTTGAGCCACGTGGTCTAGTGAAGGGTGTCCCAGGCACTGACAGGGGGGTTAGAATAGGATGAATTTTAAAAGCCCCTTTCAATCCAAACCATTCCATGATTCTACTATTGCTCAGCTTACTCAAAACTAGCCCTTCTACACAATGGAAATTATTACAGTAGAAATATACTGTACTATGCTTATATGTGTGCAGCCTGTTCAAACTCAGGAAGCTTTGTGGGCAGGTTTGGTGGTTTGCTTGCATATGAAGAAAACAAAATTATTTTTTAGCAGCTACTGCATCACTAGCTGTTTCTTCATTTCTTTCAGCTTTGAAGACTAATGTTTTGGTTTTGTCTGATAGACAGGTTTACATTTTGTTCCTTGCTTTGTGTTGTGTGAGAGAGCTCTCAAAGCATTGGGATAAAATGACAGCATTGTGTCCTTATTAGGAAGTCAGGAAAGTTTCCCACACACTGGCTATCAAGCACATAACGCAGATAGCCACAGTGATGTCTCTTCATGCGACACATTTTCTATTCTGATCATGTGGCAAATGCCCATCTTGGTGACAAAGGTTTGAGGGGGAGGTCATGCTGTACTACCTCAGGTCTTAAAGAAGTAAAAATTCATGCATAGCTATTTATTCTGAATTGTGATTGTGAAGTTTTACATAGGTTTTACCAGGGTATGAGACTGAGATGAGAATACTTGTTTTCTTCCTTAATGATGAGCACCCTGGCACTCTGATTTCAAACTATCTTGCAGCCTTCGGGAAAGGATCTACATTGCCTGAAACCAGTGATATTGCAGGCATATGTCGAGCAGCATGTCATGCTGCCCTTTCAATCCACGGAGTCAGACTGTCATCTTTTCAACCCTGCCTACTACCCCTGCAATCTTCTTTCAGAAGAGGATCATATGTGTTTGCATGGATCATATATGTTTGCATACGTATGGAGCCTGATGTACCCCAGACACAACAGAGCTTGTGCAGACTGAACTTCAATGCATGTGCTGCAAAACCAGTGTTCAAAATGAGTCTTACTTCCAGTGCACGCACAAATCAGTTGCACAGTGGATCCCATATGCTATAAACCTCTCAGGCTGTGCCTGCACGCTACAGCACACGTAAGCACTAGAGAAGTGGCTGTATGTCCTGGATTTATGGACATGCAGACACTGAGATACTTAGAAATCCTTGACAAATGGCAAAACTCCAGTAATTCAGAAGGTGATTCCTGAAAGCAGTAACCAGCTGCTGAACTTGGTAAAGTACAAGAGTGTGCAATGCCTTGCAGAGCTGTGCTGCAGACTAGTTTTCGATTGTGGTCCCAATGCAAGCTCAGTTGTAATGCCAGACTGCAGTGTAATCGGGGAATGATGACCACTCACATTACAACGAAACCAATTTAGATTCTTAGATATTTTCAGAGAGTTTGGAAGCTGTTTAAACATGATATACACTAAACGGAGAATAGGAAGTCTGAGGGGATGTATTAGACTGGAAACCCATGTAAGAAATGATGAGGATAGGTGTAACTAAACTTCCACTGATATCTCCAACTCATCTGGGTGGGGTTCTCCACTCTGTGCCAAATTGACCTGAACTTAACTTTATACCTATTAAATGCCTTTTCAGCTGTGTTTTTCTGACTGGCCAGGTAGTCAACTGAGTGAAACAGTTGACTCAGGAAAAATAACTCCTTGTCTTGCTCTTGTACCCAATATTTCCTTTTTCTATCCTGGAGAAGTTTTAAGTTCTAAGACTGAAAAATCCTGTCCAAGAGCAAGAAAAGTCACCAATGGAGTTCCCAAGCACTGCAACATACAGAGAAATGAGACCTATCAAAGCAAGAAAAATAGTAGCAGGAGCCTAAAGATACATAGATTCCAGATTGAGTGAAAACCACACAGAGGTTTTGCTTAACAAAAAACCCCGGAGTTTTATTTAAAAGCAGCTCATTAAATACAAAATGTTGCAACAGAGTACATGAAAATGTATCCACAGAGGGACTGATTCAGCTTAGTTTGAAGTCAAAGAGAGGAAAATTGGAGACCTGGTATTTTGGAAAGAAAATCAAGAAATAAGATCACCCTTGAGGCAAGAAACTTGAGTGTAGGTTAGCCTAAGAATGCTGCAGCAGAGAGAAAGGCCTCAGTTTTGAGGTAGGCTCAGACATCAGCCTTTCATCTGCCTCCCAGTCACTCTGTGTTTTGCATCTATGGCATAGCAGTTGTTATCCTACAACATGACTGGATGTTTGATTAAGCAAGAAATAAAGTTTAATCACCACATAACAGATAATTTGATACTAGATACAACTCTGCCAGCAGCTCTTGCTCACATTTGTCAAAATTTTGCCTCATGTGGTTCATAGAGTCGTGTCCATACAAGGTGTTGGCCAATAAAGTCAATGGGAAGTTTGCCACGGTTTCAAAGGAGTCAGGATCTCCCCCATATTCATCATGTGGCAGTGTATTCAGCATGACAGCAAAGTGAGGATACTTTAAAACTTGTTTAATATGTGCAAGGAGTATTAGGTAACTCGTCAATGGTGAATCCTCACCAATCAATGCCTCATCTTTGCCAACGCATATCTATCCTTCAAAAGGCACGCTCTTTTGCATAGTTTGGTTTCTAAAATGCTCGTACTTCTCTATTTTCATCATGTGGCTGGTAAATTAGCACTGTTTGACAATCTCTTAAATGGGTAGATTAAAACTATATCCTTGAATGCTGTTCCACTGAAATTGATACAAAAACTTTCCTGGATGTTGCATAATACTGGGATCTCGTGCTGCCTCAGAGGCAGTATCTGAACATACTGTGTCTATCAGTTGTGATTGTTGACTGGAAGACAGTCAGATTTTTATTACCATCAGCAAATATTTGCATTCTACAAATGCGTAAGAGCCATTGTTATTTCCATTAGGAATCTAGAACCAGTATTTTCCTTAATAGATAAGTCAATGGTCCCTTTAGCTCTGTATTTGACAATGGCTCATACTATATATTTGCGGAAAAAAGGTCAGGAAGAATCGTGAACAGAACATATTTTTTCATGGTATATCCTACCATAATATCCTGGTTATCTGCAATAAAGGAACTTCCAGGGTCTTGGTTTCAGTTAGACAATTGTGTTGAATGTTAGTCAAATAAAATTTTAGAAAATACCGTTTTTATTGAATCATAGAAATGTGGAGGTTGGCTGGTCTATTCTCACTCAAAGGAGGACTATAGCTTGTCTTACCTTTAAACCCTCCCTCGTTATACAGATTGAAACATCAATTGTATTATTCTCTTGGCTTTTTCTTCAGGCTGGACAAACTCCCTGACATGCTCCTACCCCATCACCATGTTAGTGGCTCATACTCAACTTCACATTCACCGTGACCTCCACCATGAGCCCTTCTCATCAGTGCTGCTACTCAGCCAGTCAATTCTCAGTGTACGTGGTAATCCTGCTCCAGGTGCAGAACTTTGCACCTCTGCTCTTACAGCTGTATGAAGTTTCTGTTAGCCAAATCATCAAGTTTCCAAAAGTCATCCTGGACTGAATCTCTATTCTTTGGAAGGCCACCCATTACCCTGATTTAGTGGATTGTTAGTAGTTTTCATCGCATTTAGTAACTATAATTGTATATTTGACATTGTGCATCACAAAAGGGATATTGGAGCTTTTCCCAAAATATTTCAGTGTGAGAATACCAAGCAACTGTGAAATACATAAAGAGCAAGTAGCCTTTTTTTGAAAAATCTGGTGTGGCTTTGAAGTCCCTGCCATCTCCATAACTGTTTTCTAATCTTCTGTTTCTGTAGATCACCAAGTCAAAGTAGCATCAGTACATAGGTCATGTTGCCATGTTAGGCTAAGTTTGGGACTGAAGCAACTGCATCACATAGGATTGGAAAAGAAACAGACACATACTCACTCTGTGAGCTGAGCTGTAAGGGCTGTAAGTCCCTTGACTGCAAGACTAGCATGTGAGAAGTGAAAAGTATAAAGAGCAGGCAATGAAGTTGTTTTTTACTTTGGCTGAAGGCAGAATTGGATGATAATCTAAGGCACAAAAGAAGGTATTTAATTTTAGCTAAGACTCTTAATAGAATATGCTGGACTTCGAAATAGTAAACCAGATTATATTACTATTTTTTGTGGTTCTAAAAAAACAGTAACATTTCCATATAAATTTTTTTTTGTTTCTAAAATGGAATATCGTGTATTAGTACTTCAAAGGTATATTGAAAGAAGTAGTCAGTTATTAAGTACTGTGAAGAAAGCATTAGCAATATCAGGGCGATATGCCCACATCAACATGGGCACTACTGCCTTGTCTTATGTTAAGGTATGGCCTTTGTCATTTGCATGCCTATGTATAGTCAGCCTGTCAGAACTCCATTAACAACTGTGTAATTTTATACAACAGCTTGTGATAATAGATATGCACATGCTTCCAGGATTAGACTCTGATCTGGAATAAAGACTCATTAGAGCATCTGGAAGAAATGCAATTTTTTTATACAATAGAGGATTTTAGTATTTCAAAATTTGGAGTAAAACCAAAAAGTGTTAAATCTTTTCATAGCATGATGTTTCAGTTCTGGGAAAGCCTGCTGGCCTCACCCCCACATGTCTGGGGAATTGGGATTGCCAAGAAGCCATGAAGTGGAGGGTCCTTCCTTCCCAGCTCTCAGCACTCTGTCAAACCCAAGGCAAAGCAGTCTGTACGCTCAAGATCTCCTAGAACCAGCCAAACGACTGTTAAGAAGAGAACTGGCAGGCTCATTTGTCTTGGAAACCTGCCTAGATTCCATTGGAAATTGGTCAAAAAATGGAAATTCTTTTGTGGAACATTTTGATTTCAGTGAATGGCATACCCTGACGAAGAAATGTTTCATCAGAAATTTTCTAGCCAGATTGTTCTCTGTTGGAAGTAGATTAAGCTATTTTATGGGGTTTTTTTTTATTTGTCGGGTATTTGTTCCACTCCCACATGGTTTGGTAGGATCAGGTTAATGAGCAAAGCACTCTGAACATTCCGTGGCATTTGATTCTGAGGTTTTGCTCCAGGAACCCCTCCCTCGAGCTGAAATCTAAGTTCCAGCTCCATCATTCAGGCTTCAGTTACTGAAATTGTTATCAAGTGAAGCTGATACCAGAAAATAATTAATTGATCTCTACTTCCACATTTCATAAATGTCTCTAAATGCTCTTAAGTTTAAAACAATTAATTGAACTAGAAGCCTGTCTCTATCAAAGGACAGCATTAATACCAGATTAGTCCTAAATATAGGAAAGGGATATTTCCTATGGAAATCCTGGTATATCTTCCTGTAAGCAGGTTTTATTCACTTAGAGAGCTTCTAATACTTCTACAAGAAATAAAATTTTGTAGCCCTAAAAGCAGGTTCAAAAACTGTAGGATTTTCTGGTTATTTCAATTCTAAAATGGTAGTAAGTAAAAAACCACTCTGTGATTGTAAATTTATTTTATCAGTAGGTGGGAAAATGTCAGACTAATGTCATTTGTTGCTGTGAAATCAATGAGAATTCTGTTAATGAGGAAGAAATGTTTCTTCAATCACCACTAAATATCTTTCCTCAGGTAATCATCAGAAGCCTCAT
Source organism: Ploceus nigricollis (assembly GCA_013399945.1). Lineage (NCBI taxonomy): Eukaryota > Metazoa > Chordata > Aves > Passeriformes > Ploceidae > Ploceus > Ploceus nigricollis. Next base: position 335,907 of record VXBC01003471.1, on the reverse strand, counting down.
TATGCTAAAGAAAAATAAAATTATTTAGGTGAGTGATCTAACCAAGTCAACAGGCCATGCAGATAGGAGAAATGTGGTGGCTCTAGTATGGTAGGAGGGTTGTGGACTCTTTTTTGAGATTTTCAGGTGCAATATTGGCAGATAAGACCTGAAGAAAACTTCCATGACACAAGTGCAATACTGCTGTAAGAAAAATGCACTCAGCTGTGTAATGCCAAAATTCCTGTGCTGCTCCCAGCAGTATATCCTGTCCTGGTTCTAGTAAAGAGCACTGCTCTCACTGACACTCCAGATGATGGAGTATCACATTGCTAAATAAGGACCTACAACCAGTCTGTAAGAGCCTGTGAGTGTTTAGAGAACAGGAATATCTTTAAAATTATCCTGACAGAGAGCAGAAACGATATAAAAAAGGCTACAACTTAGAGTTCAGAAAATCAGCTGCATAAATATAGGACTGGAAACTCTCAGCAGGGTGGCAGATCCCCAGATGAGGATGTAGGGGTCATACACAACCACAGACAAGTGTCAGTAAATGAAATTGCTGTGGCAAAAAAAGGAAGACCTCATGTAAGAGTACTGTGTGCCATAGATAAATTTATGTTGGTGATGCCTAAATAGGAAGGTGTATTGAGGTTTGGCTACCGTGTTTCAAAGAAATTGTAATCCAGAGAAGGAGACTGAAAGTCTGTAAAACAATATCTGTGAGTAAGCATTAGAGGGAGTGTGACTGTTTTGTTTAGGGAAGGCTGAGAGAAAACAGAAGAAAAAATCTTCAAACAAGACTAGCACAAACAAGAATAGCACAGGCAAAGCAAATATGTGGTTCTCTGTACGTGATCACTGTAGATGAGAGGAAGAAATGAGCAAGCACTACAACAAGGAAGGTTTAGGTTAGACATTAGGATCATAAATATAGATAGGTAATGGCATGGATGATTTAGAGAGACCAGACTCTGCCTCACCAGATGGAGCATGTAGGAAAGTTTTGTGATTCTGATGGGAAGTAGAAAGGTGACTCAGGAGACCACAAGAGGCCCTTTTCAGCTTCTTCCTGACACCTATGAAAACTATGTGTATCTTTATCTGATCAACCAATCAGTTCTAGCAAATTCTAAAAGGAGCAGATTTAGGGATAATTTAAACCAGTTTACGAGGAAAAATGTCTTCAGTGAATTTGTAACAGAAACACAGCACTTCAAGCAGGAAAGTACATTAAAAGAATACTTTGTAATGCAAATCTGTTACAGTAACAATTCCGTCTCGTCTGAGTGGCGTGACTTTTATTTCAGTACGTCCTGCCTAGAAACAAACTGTGCAACAGCAGAAAAGACTTTCACTCCTCTAGTATTTTATTTTCCTCTTCCTTTATGCTCTGTTTGCAAGATAAAAGACTAATTGCAAGAAATAAAAGTTTAGAATTCAAGTCTTGCCTAGATTATTTTTAAGTAGTTAATAGATTTTCCTTTTGAAAAGATTTATTGCTGAAAATTAAAAGAAAAAAAGAAGAAAAAAACCCCCCAGAACCCCTCCCCCCCCCAAAAAAAAACCCAAACAAACAAACAAAAAACCCTATCCCACAAACCAATGAACAAAGAAGAAAGACCACATTCAGGCAAATACAAATGCCAAAACCCAGATTGCTGCCTGTTTTGTTTTAGGAGTGTTGCTAAAAGGGGCTGATAGCATTTTATTTCAGAAGTGCAAGACATTTTGTGCACATACACTGCAACACACATATGCAAGTCACATTCTGTAGAACTAGTGAGGTTTCCAACAGAGACACAGGGTCAAAAGACAGGCCTTAGCCTACTGTGCAGACCTGATGGAAGAAGTTCATGTTTTGGAGAAGTTTGCCTTCCTCTGGATGTTGTGCACCTCTGCATTTTTGGGGGAGCGTGAGGGGGGGCGGTGTGGTGGCTTGGGGATCCAGGAGATTTTTCTGTCTGGACAATCTACAAATTAGTATTCAAGCTGAAACTTGAACACAGGTTTAACAAACTGGGTGAATAGACCCAGCAAAAGCAGAGCACAAAACACCACAGCACCAAAGGGTGCCTGCCTTGGAATAACTTACAAGCTGCATCTTCTTGTACCTCACAAGCCCTTTCCTTCCTTTGATGTTTGTACAGCACATTGCTGCAAAACAAAGCAAACATTCTTTCAGTGTCATTATTTGAACTAAAATTAAAATTCAATAAAAATCATACTATTCTTTTGTCAGAAAATCTATGGTAGCAGGCTTGTATAGTATTGAAGCCAGCAGCATAAGAAACAGTTAAAAGTGCTGATGCATAGGGAGGGGCTGTCCTGCTGCAAAAAGGAGGTGTCAGTTCTGACAGGGTACTGTGCTTAATGAGACTGTTATCAAAATTGGCAGATTCTCATCTCATACCTCTTTGGCTATTGAGGTAAGCCTTCTTCAAAGACATGAGTTTAAGTGGCCATATCAACTCTGTAGTAGAAGGAAGTAACCAATGAAAAATATTTTTTCATCCTAAACTGCTGAGTTCAGAAAACCACCATGACTGTGGTGAATAGAAAGGATTCACTGCATTTGTTTTATTGCTCAGAAAGGCTGAATCTGTGTCCCAGCCAGAAGAGTTTTTGAGACAGGAGTTGGTTAGCTGCAGGAGAAGTCAGAATCTGCTTGCATTTCCCTATGAATGCTATTGTGCTACTTTGAGATGCTCAGCAATACCATTGCTACATAGATATGTAGAGGCATAACCCCAGTGTGGAGATAGCAAGTGAGCAGTATCAGAGGGCATATGGGTTAAATGAGGAGCCAGCAACTTCCAAGTCATCCCAGAAGTTCTCATGTTTCTGGTTCTTTTGCCCACAACTGCAAAGCAATGCTTTCTAACCTCAGCATCCAAACTGCACAGCTGCAATAGTTTAGACTCAGAGTACCGTGTCTGCTAGCCCTGGAAGAGATCACTTTTGCTGTGTGATCTTATGAGCTCTGCTGCATCACTATGTGTCTGTTCCTGGAGTCTCCACAGTCACCAGGGATCCTTTCATTAGATTTGACCTGCCTGTACGAGCCTGAGCCTAGTCTGGTCTCTAGACAAATTTCTTTGACCTGAAACCTTCTGCATTTTGGTCTGTTGCACCCAAAGCATGTTTGCTGTCCAAGTTCTCTTTTTCGCTTTCAAGATGTGATCTCTTTTTCACATTCAGATGCCTCTGGTGCAAGTTCTGTAACTCTGTGGTTAGAGCTAGAATCCCCTTTTCAGGGCTGTTCCTATCAATCTAGCTAAGGATGCAATTTCTTTTCTATGGTCTAGCCAAGCATGACAGTAGGGGTGGAATGATCACCACTGCCACTGCACTTTTTATCTTATTCATCACTTGAAGCTTAGATGGATGGGTTCTGGTCATTCCATCCTGGTGAAAAATATGTGAGCTGGCAGAATCCTTAATTATACAGCAAGCTTTCTATTTCTGGATACACAGGATTTAATTTTTTTATTATAGTAGCACCTAAGGGCCTAACTGAGTACAGTGTCTACCCTGCAGATATTTGCTGAGCTGCCCTGTCTTTCTGCCCCATCACCCTGAGAGTTTTCTCAGAAGATGAAATTCTTTCCTTCCCATTAGAAAAACACAGACATAGTAACTACTGACAATGGTTTATATGTTGGTAAGAGAGGGGGAGTGGTTAATTACCACTTGATTAAGCACTATGGTGTGGATGGACATGGAGAGACTGTCCATCAATTCCTCTCTCATCATTTGTGATGTGTTGTAAAAAACAGAGCACATTCCTCATACATTTGCACAGGTAGGGGGAAAGAAGGCTGGAAACTTGTAGATTCTAGCAACAGGAGGAAGGCTCCCACTCCTATCTGCAGATCCGCACCTACGGAATACTGAGTGCCCTGGCAGCATGGTCCAGGAGCTTGGTCCAGGAAAATAGTTGCACCAGCTAAGCCTGAACCTGCAACAACGCAGGGTGGAATGTGCAAGTGAGAGCTGGGGCAGACTCCCTGCTATGGGGGAGAAGGTCCCCGTAGGCTGACCTCACCTGCTGGCAAAAGGCATTTTCTTCTTGCTGGGGCTTGTATTTCAGATACTGAAGAAAGACTTGTGGGGCCTTAGACTGTGCTACTCTTCCACATGGGCAGCAGTGATATCAGCCATGGGAAGCTGTGAATATATTAGGCATAACTCTATGGCTCTGGTAGTGAGGATCAAGGACATGGTGGGCCAGGTGGTTTTCTGGTTGATCCTGCCAGAGAAAGGAAAGACAGGTCTTGAGGAGGAGTGGACAGACACTGCAGATCATCAACTGGAATCATGCAGTTGGCATCAATAATAGGGCTCTGGTTTTTATGGTTATAAGGTCCTATCTGAGTGTCAACAACTGCTAGGAACAAACTGGGTGTTTCTGACAAAGGGGAGCTAAAGCAGCTCTGCCATATGACTGACAAGAATGGTAAGGAGAGCTGTAAATTAGGAATGACAAAACAACAGGAAGAGAGATGATGGCCTACAGTCAAGTAAGGAAGTGGTGTGGGATGAGGTGTAATAAACAGAATAGGGTGAAAGAGGCCAACTCAAGCGAATACACAGCAACAGAGAGTGCCAACAGTATGGCATTGTGGAAAAAGTTCTCATATCTTCTCCTGGGACATCAGCTCAACCTGGTGCCTTATCTGACATGCTTGTACATAAATGCATAGAGCATGGAGAATCTACAAGGGGGGTTAGACGTCTGAATACAGTTGCAGAACTACAATATCTCATTGGGATCACTGTGATGTCATGGCATAGTTCACACATGGAGGTGGTGCAACTGATGGATACAGGATACAGGCAGTTTAGTGAAGACTGAGAGGGAGGGGAGGAACTGACTTTTTTTGAGAGAGTAGCAGTGATGCATGGAGATCTGCCTTGGGAGATGTAGGGTCTGGTTGAGAGCCTGTGGATCAGGAAAAATATCTTGCTGAAATGAAACATTAATAAACTTGGAAGCAAACTCCATATGTTTTCTATGACAAAGAGTTACATTTGGAGGAGGTTTATTGTGTGGAAGTATTCTCATGCTGTCACAAGATGTTCAGAGTGGTGCTTATGACCTTTTACAATGCAGCTCATGAACAATAAAATCTGTAGTCTGTCTTTCTCAGGACACCTATGATTTCCAGCTGATGCTTGTTCCTGATCTCCATGAGTACAACCTCAGTTGGAAATGTTCCTCAGATGCTTCTCTACTAAAACTGGAGCACTGATTTTAATTCTTTACCCACTGTTACCTAGACATGTCATATCAGACCTGCTATTTTGGCTGCTTGAAAATTAACTTTTGATAGCAAAAGGGTGAAGTCACAAAAATATATACTGAATGTATATATTTTAAATTCTACCACATCATTGGACAAACACTAAATAATACATTTGCTTTCAGACACACACCCATTCTGTTTATATAAAACTTGATAACACCAGTCAGAAAGCCAACAGGACGTCATGTTAAGGAAGATTTTTTCATGCATGTTCTCACAGGTTTGGAAGAGGCAGGAGAGAAGAGAGGAGCGAGCCTCATGTTGTACTTATACATTTCAGTTTCTATTTATAGTTAAAAGACTCACAATTTGGTGAAAATCACATTTTCCAATTTCTTCAAGGCAAACTGCCTGTAGCATTCTCTAAGAAACTTTTCTTTTTTTTTTCTTTTTTCTTTCCTCTCTATAATATTTAAAAGAGGGCTTAGGGTTGCATCTGATTTATCACAGCACTGTAATACTGGTGCTATCAAATGCAAAGTGTTTCCTATGACTGTACTACTGTGCTGAGAAAAGTAACTTCTATGCCACAGATATTCCAAATTTCGGAAAGCTGGGTATCTGCCCGTAATCTGAGTCTGGCTCATTCAAAGTACCATGGAAAGAGTTGCTAGGGCAGAAGCACTAGTTTATAGCATACGAACATGAAGTTTAGGCTTACAGGGAAGCAGTACTTTTAAAAGTCACAGAAATTGCTTTGATACCAGAACTGAGAATCAAGACTGATGGTTAATTAGAAGAACATCTCTTGCCAGAGGCAATAATCAACAGAACAAAGGTAAAGCATCTAAAAGGGTTTGCTTCTGTATTTTACTTTATTTTAATTTATCCCTGTTATCCCTAGGATGCTAAATGAGGTTTGCAGTGCATCTAGTTTTCCTGTAACTACATGAAGGAAATGATTTCATTGTCAATAAAACCCAAAATCACAGTACAATGCTATGATTTCACTTAGTAAAAAGATGTAGTTATGAGAGAGACAAGAAAGTTCAGATCATATGCTAGAGACACTAGCAAAGAAATTTGTCAAATATGTAAATAAGATCAACTAGATCATCTTTTTTCAGGCCCAATGCACCCAAATTCTTAAGATACTTTGGTTTCTGATGTTTGCAAAAGAAATAGGTATAGTATATGTTTTTCCTAGACAGAGTAATCATGAAAGCAAGTTATTTTTTTGATTTATCTTTAAATAAATATAAACATTTTTGAATTAAAAATTGTAAATTTAGAACATATTAGGTTATGATGAAACATTTAGAATATATGTGGCTATGAAACACATTCTGTTTCATGACAAACTTAATCTACAGAAGGAAAAATGGTCAGTTAATCACAGAAAATAATAGAAAGCAAACTCCCGTAGGTATAGATAATTATACTTCTTATGGAAGACCTCTACTTAACGGGCATAGCAATTTTAATATGTGCAAAAAGGAACAATAACAAGACAAATTAGAAATAAAGAAGGAAAAGAGGAATTGTGAGCTTTCTTGAGACACTGGGAGGGCTGGCATATCCCTTCTTCTTTGGTTCTGTCAGCTGCCATGTTTCCAGGGAAGTGTGACTCTACACCCTCTGTGTGTTGTGGCACCTTTTCAGCCAAGTAAATAATCAATGGGATTCAACTGCAGCCGTTCGCAAGTCTAACTTATTTCTTTGACTTTGATACAGATGTATTCTGAGGTATTGGTTATTGTGAAGATAATATTATTTCTTCTTTAAATAATTTGATAATGCTACTTATGTAATCTTTTTAAAATGTTTGTTTCAATTGCAAACACTTGCTTATCAAAGGAGTTAACCTCTGTTGAGCATACTGACTTTACTAATCTGTTACTGTAGACAGTGCCACCTAATTAGTAACTAGGAGAAGTTGGTTAAAATTAATACATTAAGCCCTAACTGTTAAAGTATTATATATCTATATAATATTTTAGAACTAAAAGCTATAAATACCTTCTTTTTTTGTGTAAGGCTCCCACTGGGTACTCCTTTGCTTAGAGATAACAGTATGCCTGAAACTTCATTGAGTTGTGAAAACTTACTGAAGAAATTACTTGATAGATGTTCAAACAACCATCTCATACCAATGACCAATCAGTCTCAAAGCATGTTATTTTAAAACCAATAAAAGAAATATCTATTGTCCAGAAGTTGTTAAAATAAGACATGGAAACTTCCTTTTTGTCTACCTGACACTGATGATGTGTGATATGCCCTACATTTTGGCTGTGGTTTTGTTCTCTGCTAAGAAAAGTGCCATGCTGATTTTCTAAAAATGCTCTCTTGCTGGTTTAACAATAATGGAATTTACATGGTCTGGAGCTCTGCTTCCCCAGCACTTTCCACACCCACCCCAGCAATAGTCCAGCTGAGTTAGGCCAGTGGAAATCTTCCACAAAATAAAATGCTGTTCTTCCTGCTTGCATCCCTACCCACCCCAACTACCCCTAACTCCTTACCTACCCCAACTCATGGCGGGGTTAGAGGAAAATCAGTGCCAAAAAAAAAAGGATAAAGAAGAGACAGGGATTATCTCCTTATGCAATAACACAGATTGCTTCAGTCCTGCTGATCACAATGTTTTTGAAAGAAAAAGGTCGGACTTTATTTTAAAACAGAAAATGCCATTTCTGTTCGGTAACAGAAGATAACTTCTGGTGTGTTTGGGTAAAAAAAAAAAAGAAAAAGTGTGTAAAATATAAAATAAAACAAGCAGAAACATCTCGATGTCCAACTCGCTCCCGCGNCCCATCCCCTTCTGCCCCGGGAAGGGTGAGGTGGGCCGGGGCCGCGGGTCAGAGCCGGGCGGGGCGCTGGGCGGGGGCTCTGTCCTGTCCTCCGCCCTTCCTCCGTCCCAGCCCGGCGAAGGGGTCAGGGCCAGGCTGGAGGCGGCGGTGGGGCAGGGGGCGAGCGCCCGGAGCTGCCGGCGGGGGCCGCGCGGGAGGAGGAGGAGGAGGCACCGGGTGGCGGCGGTCGTGTCGGCAGGACGGCCCGGTCCAGGGAAATGAGTGAAACACTGGCAGCGTGGCAGCCCCTTCCTGAAAACGAGGTGGTGCTGCTGCTCGGTGGTGGTGTTCCCTTGTCTTTCTCTGTGGAGTACGCGGTCGCGGACGCTGTTGGTCCATGAGCTGTAGGGCTCAGCTCTTGTTTAACTAAAATACATCGTTACAGAGGGCAGCCCTGAACTCCTAAGGAAGTTAAATGTGCTGTTTGCAGAGAGATAATTGTCGAAGCAGCCTGTGTGCCTTTGGTTACTGGCCTCTGAGTTGCTGAAGAAGGAAAACATATAGAAATTATATTTTTTTTTTCCTCTTAAGTAAATGCTACCATATGTTAAGCCACGTGTTTGGCTGAGCCACTAAGGGGCTATGTAACTCACCTGATTTGTTTATTTTCCCATTTTCTCACACTTGAAAGAGGTTAAATCACAAGGTAATAACTCCAGACTTGGGTGAAGATCTTTGCATTTACCAGGTGTTTTAATATTCTGCGTGGCCTATTGTGCCGCACAGACTTGGAGCCCGTGGTGGCTCTGTTGGTGAAAGCAGCTGACTGCTTCTCTCTTTTAACGAAGTATTTATTTAATACTAATTAGGGAGTTATTTAGAAAAAATATCAAAACCACAGACTCACACCAGAAATGGCTACCTAATGACTGTCATGTTGTTTTCTTTTTTTTAAAGCTTTCGAAACTTCTCAAGGTATGAGTATCTTCATTAGCACATATTTTCCCTCAAGGTTTTTTTTTATGCATAGTTGTTTGTGTGGCAAAACAAGTTTTGTGACTTGCTTTCAGCCTGCAGGTAGGCTCTTCACAAACTAATAGCTTGCTGTTGTCATGTAATAACATCTGATCACTGCAGGATGAAGGAAGCACCTGTTGGTTTCAGGCCGTTGCTTCCGTGGCTTTGCAAAAGTCCTGACCACTTCACCCAGTAAGAGCGAGGAGTGAATAAATAATAATCGTTGCTTCACCGAGCCACGAGCTCCTGCCCAGCCCCTCCAAGTGCAGTCCGAGTGCTTCAGGGCACATGTGCTCTACATAACCTGGTTTGGGTTAGAAGGGGCTTTAAAGACTATTTCCAGCCCCCCTGCCATGGGCAGGGCACCTTCCACTAGATCAGGTTGCTTAAAGCCCCATCCAACCCTGGCCTTGAGTGTTTCCAGGGATGGATTACCTGCTACCTCTCTGACAAACCTGTGTCAGTGTCTACTCACCATCCCAGTACCAGCCTCAGAGGCACGCTGCTCTAGTCCCTTGGACACTGGGCCACTGATTACAACTCTTTGAGTGGCCACATTTAATGAGAACTATTAGTGCTTATAGAAGGGAGGGATGATGTACACAGAGTTTAAAATTTCAGTGAAACTTTGGAAAATTAATATTTTAAAAATGAATTCCTGAATGTTTAGTTTTCAGGTTTTTGGGGAAAATACTAACATGCAGGAAACAGATTTTTAATTTTTTCAATAAAATCATAAGATGGATTGATACTGTGCAAAAATACCTGTCTTCTTGCAGATTATATTGCATCCTGAAGATTATGTGTCCATGAAATGAATCCACAGCAGACACAGAGAACTTGTTCTTAAATATTTAAATTGATCAAAGAGAATTTGTTATTCAAATAGAACTTAGGTTCTCGTTTTTAAACTTGTAGTTCCAGTGAAGTCAGGGAATTGACATGTGACTGTAATGGCTACAGGTCTTTCGAGTTATATCAGTAATCAGTATGTCCATGAGTCATTATATAAGTCATATGTATGTTCGGTTCTGAGTTTTTCACTAAAATTTGCTGAGACTGTGTAGGACTTGGGGCATAATTATTGTGAACGTCCATGTTTTACCTGCCAGTGGCCAGCTGTATTAGCCTGTGACAATTGTTTTGCTGTCAACACTATTGGAATTATTGTAATTGTTTTGCAGTTTAGGAGGATCTATCTGAGAAGTCTCACATTGTTCTAAAACTGTACAAATTTCTGTTCTAAAATTGACATAAATTCTCAGAAAAAATGTAAATTGCATGAGTGTCAGAAATCTGTTAGTCATGCAGTGAGATCATGACATGAGTGAGCAAAACTAGCAGCCTGAAGCTGCTGCACTTTGCCCCTCAACAGTCTTGAAAGTTGTCCTCTAATCTATTATTAAAGTTATATTCTCTTTTACTACATTAAGTTTCGTTAGTGAGCAAAATCATGTGAGCTAGAGCAGCCTGGCAGGTGAGCTCACCTATCTCATCAATTTTCATGCTTCCTAATACTATATATACCTGAGGTGTTGTGGCATGAGGACACAATAGAAGGGTGATAAGGAAGTAACTTTGAACTGGTATTGCTGCTTGAAATCTCATTTCTATTTCTTAGATTAAGAATCTTTAAGCTATAAATAGGTGGCCCTGGCTTCTTGCTTCATCATCTAAAATTCTGTGTCTGACCATGAATCCAAGCACAGCCTCCCCATACTTTTATTAAGGGTATATGCATCCTGAGAGGACTTTAGGAATTTTTTTGTTAAAATAAATAAATTAAGATTTTTCTGGGTGATTTATAACTCTAATTCCACCCTGTAATTTGTTTCCATCTGCTTGTGTCATGATGTTATCCACAAATTTATAAATCTTACCCTTCTTCAGTAGTTCATTGATGTTTATAATAAGTGGTGGATGACTATATTAAATGGTATTTCACCCAGGGTTCCTGAAATTCAATCACACTGAAGTTGTCACATTAACAATAATTACTCTTTTGGAATTATTCAACTATTTTTGCTCCCCATATACATTACTGTATTTTTATAATACAAAAATAGTTTGTATCCTAATTTGCAGACTGAGCTGCACAGTAGCATTTTCCAGCCTTGGCCTCACATATCCTCAGTGCAAGAGAATGTGGAACAGACTTTGTGGAAGAGAGGAGAACCTCTGTAAGACTATCAGGACAGAGGGAGCTGCTGGAGTAAACTTTGCCCTGCATTTGATGTTACTGCTGAGTCGGTATTAGTGACAGAAAGTTGCACAATATGTTTATATGTACAAACACGTGATAATCGTGACAATCCAGTTAAAATCTTAACCTTGAAATACATTACAGTCTCCCCTCTATTCATAAGACCTGCTTTCTGGTGACTGGCTGGTTTCCTACCCTCTCTCCAGTTGTCTTTTGTCTGAGGAGACAGTAACCATCTCCTAGTAGCAAAGGTTTTTTATTTTATTTTGATCTGTTTTGGTGTCATCAGTTAGTTGAGTCATCATTTCACAAATGTTTGAGGTGATATTTGCTAGTATTGCTGCTGCTAGAAAGCCACTGATCCGCTCCCAGACACTTCATTCTGTTTTTGGATCAGCCTTGATACTCTTCACTTTCTGGGGGAGGTGGTTGATGGAACTGCCATGGCTGCTTGTGTGCTTGCCGGTCAGCTGAGTATCGGTGACACATGAGTGGTTTTGGAACTGCATTTGAGTTGATTCAGGCAGAGGTTTATTAAAGGAGTACCCATAACAGTTAGATAATTTCTCTTAGAAGAGCATGATCCAGAGGGGATCACATCGGGAGTTGTTAGAGCATGCAGTGGTTGCGTATCAGTGTCTTTGTGTCAGCTGTGCATAGTCTCAGTGGTAAGATCACTGTAGGAAGCACCTTTCCGTCACTGAGGGATGCTGTTCCTCAAAGGAGTCTATATGTTCCTAATGTGGTAAATTTCTACATAGGTAATGACATACAGTGAATTGCTATGCAGCATAATTTTAGATTTCCCCACTCATGATGATGCTTAGATGATAACATCTCAAAGGATAGAAAATATCTGTGTTGGATTTTAGTTAGCAGATGAATACCAGTTGTTAAATAAATATTAAAGTGTACAAATTATGTAAATATGTAATATATAAAAAGAACACATTGTCCCTAAATTTTTTTTTCTGTGAAATTATTTCTCACAGATACGGCTTATGGTTTTAGTAGTGGTGGCTGTAAGATTGCGCCTAGCCAAAATGTAGGTTGTGGATCTTTGTTCTGATATCTTCATGCTCAGAAACCTAGAAACTACAGGTTTTGGGGCTGTTTTGTGTGTCTTCAGTGTAGGAAGAAGTGAGTCACTCTAGAGCTGTTAAGAATCATGTCACTGACTGACTTCCTCTCCATTTTCAAGTCTGTTTCACCTCATCACTCACAAATGATGGCCTGTCCAGTGCTAATATGGACCAGTAGCAATGACTTGCCTGCACCACAGAAGCAGAACCCAGAAGGTTCTGGGTGCTTCATGCACATGGAGGTTATCAGGCACCAGCAGCAGTCTCATATATGCAGTGTGATCCCATTAGCAATATCCTGTAGGCATAGCGTGGTGTGTGGAGCCTGCTGCTGCCCTTCTTCCCAGAGCTTGTATGCAGCACTTTCTCTGCTGGGCGCTCTGCTCAGCCAGTGACATGCTCTTTTAATCCTGCAAAGGGCCAAAACCTATCCAAATGCTACCTCACATGGGAGATGAGTAGATGAAAAGGGGCTCCACAGTGGAGCATGGATCTCAGTGTCCCTTAGAACTAGACGAACTAGAGACACCAACAATGCTGTGAGCAGTGACTGTCACTGGGAAGTACTTCCCTCCAGTTTCCTTGTGAGATCAGCATGTACTTTGCTGGGATGAAGTGAAGTTAGTTGGTGAATGAAGTTTAGCAATTTGTCCTTGATGACTTTATCTATCTGAACTTCAATATGTGATATTATCCAACTCCATTAAACACAGAGCTAAGATTATCTTCAATGGATATGTCAACAGCAATGGTACGATTAACTTTATCACATATAAGTAGTGTGGGTTTTTAGGGACCGTAAATCACATTCTTAACTCTATGGATCAGTAAATTTTTGTAATAATTGAGAAGAGTCTTCAAAGTATGGATTGAGTGCTTATAAGGCTAAAATTTTTTGTTGTTGATTGGTTGTTTTTTTTTTTTTTTTCTTGGATTGGTTTGGTTTTGTTGTTTTAATTGCAGAAGGAATGTGGGTTAAGTTTCATTTTCTGTGGGATGAATGAATGCCTTAGTACTTTTATCTCAGCTTCTCAGAATTCAGAAGAATTTTTCAGTGTTTGAGACTGGCTAGTTTGCCTAAGGTGAAAGTACTGGCTTGATGCCACTAGCAAAAGCTTGCATGGACAGTGATTTGACATGTCATTTTGAGAAAGATTTGTTTTGCATGGTAAGTTTTAAAACACTCCAGCACAATGCTGCTTCTCATGTGTATTTCCTTCCTAAAAGTGAACCACAGAGTGGTAGTCACAACACAGGACATGCAACAGTATGTTGCATACTCCAACAGTATGTTGGAGTATCAATTTATAATTTTGGAATAAGCTTGGGTTTAATTTCCTACATATATCTGCATTCATTTGTTGTAGATATAATTTGATAGAAATAAAATAAAATCTTGTATTTACAAGCAAACACTTTGGGTCTGATTCAGTTGTCTAGAATACCAAGATAAATCTTGATATGTATATGCAAGAACACGATTCTTGTAAGAAGTCTCATTTTTATAAGAAATTAATAATTTTACTTCACGGTACCAGTTGTTTCAAAGGAGAAAAGGATATATCCTGAGGATATATCCTGAGTGTCTAAATTTTTCTGTATGGACAAAGTTTTTCCCTGTGTGGAGTTCTGCCAGAACCTCAAAGAATTTGTATGGATGTAGGAGTGCTGCCTGTAGGGAGCAGCTACTGGGGTCATAGCCTGTATTTCCAGAAGACACAAATGGTGCGTGATTATATAATAAAATTGAGTTATACTATTTACTTTTTTAAAGATGTAATTATTTTCCATGTGTGTCCTTCACTAATTTAAAATTAAATTAATTTTGTAAACATATTGGAAAAACTATTCATAGCCTAGTAGAAAGGTAAGCAATCATCTGGATAAGAAAATGCATCCTGCATTTAAATAAAACAGTCTTAAATGATTTTGAATGTCTCAGCTCTTTTGTCCATGGCATATAATCCAGGTTGGCACAACCACTGGTTTAAAACCAGAAGTCACATAAGAATAGCTAATGCTGTCCTTGATGTATCTAATTCACTGTGTAATATTGAGTGAAAAAACACCACTGCTCTGAACTGCTTGAACATAACACACTGAAATATCTTATCAACAGAGGCTGGATTAAACACTATGTTGTTTCATTGATTATATTTTGCCAGGTATGAAAAGCTAATTTTTTGTTGTTTGTTTGAAGGATTTTTTTATGATCTCTGGCAGGAATAAAATGCATGTGCTAATCATTGAGGAATGCAGTTTGTGCTAAAAAAAACACCAAAAAAGACAATGTCCTAATCTACTAAATTCTTGGAGAAAAAAAAAAAAGCTCAAGTGGTTTTTTTTCCTTTTTTTTTTTTTTTTTTTTTTGTTCTTGGGGTTTTTCTTGGGGTTTTTTTATTTTTTTTTTGGTGCTAAGTAATTTTGAATACTTGTTTAACTGCAGTATAGTGTATACTATTCATATTAACAAATAGCAGATATATACAAAACCAGGTATAACATTATTTGACCTTGCTAGAAAGTGTACAAAGACTTAGGTCCTGGTCTGGGGGAAAAATGTCCCCCTGAACTGAATGCAAAGCATCTCAGGCTTCACACATTTAATATTATATAACCTGAGTACAGATTTGCATGTAATAGTATAGAAATGTGGGCTCAATATTGAAAGGGATATCAGCTCACACCTTGTAGACTATCTGTGTTAAGAAAAATTCTCTGTTTCCAGACTTTTATGTTGATTCACACCCTCCTTTTAAATTTTTTGTTTATCCTTGTACCTGTAAGGTTGTTTTTCTTTAATATTATAACTACAAACAGGTAAGCAGCTGCCAGGGAATACTGAGAACAGTTATTCTCAGCATTTTTTTTAATTATAAGAATATATATTTAAAGTAATAATGTCTTTAATATATATCTTAGATTTGTTGTAAATAATAGTATTTTTAAAAATATGTATTTATTTCTATAAAAATTTAGAATTGCACCTTGAAGATAAGAGGTAAAGATGTGTGATTCTGACTTCTCTCTTTCACAGTTCCTTGCAGAGCAGACTTGATTTCTTTTATTCCTTAGCTGGTTTATTTAGGTCATGTCATTCTTAATCTAGATTCTTCCATTTGGGGATTATGCATTGAGATAGACTTAGGAAAAAACTGCACATGGGTCTCAGTTAAGTCAAGATAGCACACAGAGCAGGGTATTTTTTGTTTATTTAGGCAGAGCAGAGTAATTGGCTTTTTGTTCCATACACAGCAGTCCTATCAGTGCAGTTCACAATGAGCAGTTACACTTTTGTGGCAGTAGGACATTGTTGACCTCAATATTAGATATTATGCTATAATATCTTTTTTCCATTTCTGCTGCTTATTTTGCTGCACTTTATGTCAATTTTTGAGTATATTACTTTCTGTTTTATTAAATATCCTTGTTGATTTTGGGACCTCTTCCTAATCAGCTAAGGTCAGAATTCAAAATTATCTTGACCTTCTAAATTCTTGCCTCTCATCTTTGCTTGTTTTTGTGTGCCCATTTTGTAAGCATAATCCACTCATGTTATCAAGTTGCTAATGGAAATACTATTATCCTGGGAATGAAATAGACTATTCTACATGTTTCATTATCATCCTTCAAAACATTAATTGCAATCTTATTTGAAACCCCTTTTAAAACAAACTTGTGGCAAGTGGCCACAGCTTTCTGCACGGTAAGTAGGGCAGAGGCTGTGCTCCTGCCCTAGTGAAGTGTGTCCCATGGCACCATCTCTGGACAAGTGTTGAGAAGACCCTGATAGAGAATTAACCAAATTGAATTGCATTCAGCTTGGGACTGAAATCTGCACTTCATTCAGTGTTAAGTCAGTGAGGCAGGTTCAGTAGGAACTGTTAATTTGTCAATTATCTCAATGCAGTTTCCTCTTGCACGATGATTCTAGGAGGGAAACGTGCATGATGAACACTCTGACACGTGAATGTAGAAATAACTCAGTGTGTTAGAAACTTTATATCATCTAACAAAATATGATGATAATTTGCTTGGAAGGATTATAGGCTTATAATTTTCCTAAACAAAGTCATTATAAGCTTCCTCCAGGAAGGACTTAGCAGGGTTCCCTCAAGAGACACAGGTTACTTTTAAAAGCAAGCATCTGCTGGTCTATTTATTCAAACTAGTTTAGGTATGAACAAAAATACATGCAGTAGCTCTGTGGAGTTATCAATTAAATTTCTTGTATTTTTGTTGTGTATGTCATAGCACACAAGTTAATCAACAAGTGGAGAAGAATGGGGGAAAGCCCTTTGTTTTTCTCTTCCTTTTTTTTGTTATTGTAAGCTGTTTTCTGTGCCTTATGGAGAGCATTTGAGACTGGAGGTTGTTTGATACATAAGGATGCAGAAAAAAAGCAACCAGTAACCTCAGCTCTGAACTGTCTTTCTATATATCCTCTCCCTAGTACTTTGTATCCAGAATAAATAATTTTTTTCTGCATGAATGGATGTGCAACTCCATGCAGGGAACTGGACAATGACATGCCAGCATTCAAGAAGGATTTATAACCTCTAATTTCTTGTCTTCTCCTGTTCAAGTTCTTTTGTGGATAACTATTCATTTCCCGCTGCACGAGAGAAGTTTTGGTTTCTTTCTGCTGTCTAAGTTGTAGACCTTGACTGAAAATCTTCTTAAGTTTTGTGCTAAGAAAACAGTCTGAAGAAAAAGAAAAGCCATATTTAAGTCACATAATGCTTCCCAAACCCAGCCATTTTACTTTGCAACTTGAAGATGTTGATGGCTTCTGTTGCCTGTTTTGTGGTGTTTTCCTTGGCCTTTGCATCTCTGTAGGGTTCTGCTGTACTCATCAGGACACTGCCTGTCAGCCCTGCTATGGGCTGCACATCCTGCCTCAGTCTCTAATAAGTGATGCAGGGGAACCTTTTTGTACTGCCTGACAGAGAATGATGTAGTAATAAATGATTATCTGTATTACGTGACACTCATAAGTCAGAAGGATACTAAGGTTCTAATTCTCCTGCCTCTGCTTGATGGAATATTACATCAAAGAAGAGAAAAATAGTGTTTGGGTTATTTTGACCCATTTCTAAATCAATTAAAGGAATGTTGTTGGTACTGCTTTTGTGCATCTGGGTTTGAGCAAGCTCAGTTGTGTTCCTGTGTTCTTTGTTTTTAAATAATCCTAAAATGTGCACTATTAAAAATTCCAGACCAATTTTCTAATCAGTTCTCTAATTTCAGTTATGATGTCTCATATCGAAGATGTGGAGTAATGGTCCATAAGTATTTATAAGGGTTCACAGTTTATCCTGTTTTATTCTTGTTCTGTCTTGAGTTACTTAAAAAAAACAATCCAAGATAATAAGTGTAGGAAAAGGACCTGATGTCCATAAATTATTTTCCTGCTGCTGGAAAGTGCTGTGCAACACTGTGCAGTACTGTATTATTCGGTGAATCAAACCTCATGATTTTTCAGTATACTGTAATTTAGAAAAAGAATCACTCATTTTTTAAAATTCATTTCCAGTTGAGGCATAGCATGCTCATTTTTCCTTTTTCTAAGTCAAAACACATTCCATACTTAAAAAATAATGCATATTCTTATTTGTTGATTGCAACAAATAATGATCCCTGAGACATGTGAAAGGGGATGTTGGGATAAAAGCAGTCCAGGTTAGATCATGTGGTTGTTTCACTTAGATTCTTCTTTCTGGTTTTGTTCATATTCTTGTTTTCATGCTTTGAATTCATGATGTGTTTTTGTTCAGAGTATAACAAAAAAGAAACTTCTTTTTTTCAATGCAGACTTAAAACAACCTTGTAGCTGTTCAAAGTACAGCCAGTGTTTATTGTAACATTGACATATTTCTGGGTGTCTGGAAGAAGAAGCCTAATTCTGTTCACAGACTTTGAAATAAAATGAGCTTATCTGTCCCGACAGATTCTTTTTTGCCTTTTTACAAGACAGATAAATACTAGCCTTTCACTGAAAGAAGTTATTATATGAGGATATATTATGTGTGGCTACAGCTAAATAGATATATTATGGTCTATAATATGCTGTGAGATTTGCTTTACAGTACTATATTAGCACTCAAAAACATTTGTCTGCGTTTAAACTTAGGTGGTATTTTCAAGTTCTAATAGAATAGAAATAAATATTTCTGTATTTGCAATTTTTTTTCACTATTATTTCTCTGCTGACCATTTTATTGTAAACTTGAAGGGAATAGAGCACAATGAGTCTTTGGCAAAGAGTATCTGGACACAAATCACTGAACTTGAAGATACTGAACTAAGTGAAGGCAAAAGGTTTTCTGCATAATACCAATTTTTTCTCTCAAGTATAGACCACGAGAACTATGTGGGGGTTTTGGTATTTGTCTCCAAATAATTTGTATTTCTAATAATAGCAGTTTTTCTAATAATTTCTAAAGATAATGTTATTGATGTTTTTCAGAATCATGGCACAGGACTGCAGAGGGTTAGGGATGCTATAGCTTTTGTGCTGGGGGTCTAGGACAGCTGCTTGGATTAGAGTAAGAGCTGATTACATGTTTTCAAATGTGGTCTTAGTGTAGATGATTCAACAAGATCCCTGAATCGGGGGAAAGTTGAGCCAGATGTCCAGGCTCTCTGCAGCATGGGCCCACCAGGACCGAGCATGAGCATGGAGCACAGCCAGGAGCAGCTCTGGCTCTGCGGGTAGGGGGCAGATTTGGTGTGGCCTCTGGACCCTGCATTGCTTGAGGAGGAGGAGGTTGGAGCTTTTGTTCAGAGCCTGTGGAGTTTGTGGCCCACTTTGACTCTGTGTGATGGCATGCTTTTCTCAAGAAGCTTGTGGATGCTTAGGCACTGTTTGCTTAGAGTGGTTTTCAGTTTATTCTAAAATAATTGGAGTAGTAGGGTTGGTGCTTCTGTCATCGTTGACCATCATGTTATTCCTCTGGCTGTACCCATGAGTGACAAATGTGTCATTACGTTTCCATAATGCAGAGATTAAAGTGTTGACCTTCTTTCAGTTCCACTGAATGCAGTTTATGTAGTATCCTAGAGAACAAAATGCTTAATGTTTTTCTCTCCAAAGCACAGTTTGCTATGCTGTGTTACCAAATAGCAACTTGCACCCAGAAGCAGGTAGGCTTTTGAAGGAGTGCAGGTGGACTTGTTGAATTTTACCACATAGCTTTAGGAAACTAAAGACTGCTTAGACAGAGCACTGATAAGTACTTAGGTCACAAATTGAAGGATTGAAAGCTAAACTGAATTTATAGTGGATTAGATGAAATTAGTGTTTTTTCAGAACGCTTGTTTTGTGGAGAAACAAATGAAAGCAAGACATCAGAAATCCATCTTAAATCTTCCCTTAACTGTGAATGTTAAGAAATAGGTATTCAGAAAAATTGTAATTAATTTTATTGACTGGAAAATCTATGGGGTTTTTTGCTCATCCCAAAAGTGCTTTTTTGTCTGTAATTATGGTGAAGTGGTTTTTAGTTTTTGTTTTATTTTTTTTTGTTTGTTTGTTTCCCATAGGTGGCTGTTTTAATGCAGTAGTGTCATTATCTTGCTGAAGACTAAACATGAGAATAGCAGGTAAGTACGCTCAGTAAAATCAGACTTTGGTCATTTATGAAACAACTGCTATGGACAACATTGACAAGTTGTGACAATAAGGTTTTGAAGTCATAGAATCATAGAAGACCGGGTTAAAAGGGATCTTGGAATCATCTGCTCCAACATTTCTTGTCAGAAGCACGGTCCGGACAAGATAGCTGTCATGTGAAAAGCAGTGATTTCCTCAAACCTTTAGTGTTTGATTAGTCTGTCAGCACACCAGGAAAGCCGAGACCCTTGTGCCTGACTAGTCTGTGTCCTCTTATGGGAACCCTTCAATGAACTTCCTTTTCATTTGGGTAGATCTTGAGTGACTCTAGTAATGCATACTTTTGTTACTCATTGGTGTAAAATTCTCTTGCTTCGCTGTTACAGATATAGTCAATAAAATATAGAGCACATGCTCAGTGAGGGGTGGTCATACACTGGTGGCAGGTAACTTTGGGATGGTGGTGTGAGTTAATATTACAATTAAGTTACAAAGAACCAAATTCATCTCAGGAGAGTGATTTCACCACAGTTGCTGGTTCAGCAGAAAGATACTTGCTCCTATCTCCCTTGGTTGACAGGTGCTGTGTAGGTTTATCAGGTACAAAGTGCAATCTGATTTCAACAGTGCCTGACCAAGGTGTTTCCACTCTGCTCCACCTCTGTTGCTCTTTAGCGTGTGCTTGAGGTTGCAGAGTGTGTATGTATGGAATTGTTGTGGGATAGGTTTTGAGTATACTCAACCATTCCATCCAGGAAGTAGCAGCTGTGTTTTACCCTATAATTTTCATACTGCTATAAATTCCTCTAATTTGAACCCTAGCCCAGCACTCTGTCCAGCCAGATTTTAAAATGGCCACTGTCCACCACTTCCTGGGGAGATTGTTCCAATGGCTGATTGTTCACATTTTGACAAATTTTCTGTGTCTAACTGGAATCTTCCCCACAATAACTTGTACCCACTACCCCACTTGTTTTCCATGCGACTCCTTGCAAAAAGGGAGTCTCCATCTTCTTTGTAGCCACCCTTGGAATACTGGAACGTGGTACTAAGTTCTCCTGTAAGTCTTTTCTCAAGGCTGAACAAACCCGGCAGTCTCAGCCTTTTCTCATCTAGCAGGCTTCCCAGTCCTTTGATTATCTTTGTGTTGGACTGTCTCTAGATTGTCCATGTCTTTGTCTTTCCTCTTTTTTTTAATAGCAGGGCCCAACACTGAAGGGAGTGTAACAAGTGGTCTGACAAGTGCTGTGCAGAGAGGAATAATGGCTTTATCTCTGTCTGCTGGTGATGCCCTTGTTGATGCAGCCCAGCATCCTGTTGGCTTCTTTGCCAGCACCCTCCATTTGTATTGAGTTGGCTGTCCACCAGAATTCCCTAGTCCTTTTCCACAGATCTGCTCCCCAGCTGGGTAGATTCCAGTCTGTTCTTTACTCCTGGGTTATGATTTCTGTGATGGAAGACTTTACACTTGTCCTTGTTGAACTTCACCGGTAGTGTTAGCCCACTGAGAGCAGGTTGACTCTCCCTTTAGACATGCCCCCTTCCACTCAGTTTGGTATCCTCATCAAACTTTGTCAGGGAACACTTCACTTAACTGGCATAACAGGCATTGCTGTTCTACTTTATTGGTGTTTAATGAAACTCATTTTGCAATTGGGATGGTGGAGGAGCAATCACCTTGTTAAAATGCTGTAGCTGATCTGCAGTGACTGCTTAAGCTGCCATGACTTGACATATTTTGGCTGATGTTTCTGTAAGATAATGAAGGAATAAGGAAATGGCAAATGGTTGTCTTAAACCATTTCTTCCCTGCCTCACTAAAATTGCTATGTGCTGTTTTAAGTATCTGAAACTTTCTGAATGGTCGCTGGGAGTTCGAAAACTATAAGAGCCTTTTCATAGAGCTAAGTTACTGTAGCACAGGCTTTAAGAAACTAATTCTACTTGACAGAAGGGATAGTGGTTGTAAAAATAAGATCTTTGTTAATACAACATTAAAATAAAACATTATTTTTGACATTTTGTCACAGTAGAATAGCCTGTATGTAGCAATGGAATAGGTCAGAGTTTTTGGTGCATTGCATAACTTTTATCAATAGTTACAGTGTTATTTTGCAGAAGGATAAACTGTTGCCTCTTGTAGAAGAAAATGACACCTTTTCTAAGAGCTTGTTAATACATACAATTTTTGTTACTACTCCTAATTTTGCTTTATTAACCACAATATGTATAACTGGAAGCAGTCTGCTAAAGTGAATCTGATAAAAGAACTGGAAAATGCTCCAATTTTTAGGTGCCTGATTCACCTGGAAAATTACTTTCCAAACATGTTGAGGTTTTTTTTCCCCTTCCATCCAACTGAGGTTTTTTTTGCTAGAAACTACAAAGTAGATCTGGCAGTTCCTATAGGATATTTCACCCGTAGCAAACATGCCAGTTTTGGTTCAAATGCTTAAGGAACCTTCTAGGAGATTTCTTACTGTTCCTTTGAAGGGAGAACTTGCAGATCAGTGGAAAAGCTCAGACTACAGAGTAGAGGGGATGGTTGGTCCTCAGACTGAGTTCTTGTTCATCTCACATACTGTATACTAAAACATGCTCTCCAAATGCCACTTGCTAGATGACACATTCCAAAATCTGGTACCTTCTCGTGGTTTTAAGCAATGTTGCTTGGATAACCTTTACCCCATTTCTTAACATATGTTCAGATCATTTATTTCTCCAGTGCTTGCACATGGTTCCCTTCCTTTCAAGTGCAGTGATCTTTAGAGTTCCAGCATAATATTTTTAAGCTAGGTTTACACCTATGTATTCTTACATCATAATATGTGTGTGCTCACACATGAAAAAGACCAAACTACAAGCGAAAAACCCTTCTTCATCTTTCTTTTCTTTTTCTGTCTTATCTTTTTTCAGCCTTTTGGGAGGATTGATTAACATCTCTCATCCTTCTGAAGGCTGAGTAATCTGTCTATTTTAAGATTTTCTGAGCAGCCCATCACAGCAGCCATCTGAAATCTGCAGGAGTATATGAATTTGGCTTTTTCTAAAGGATTTGGCTGGCAATCTGAGAAAAAGAAGCGTGCTTTAAGGTTGATTCTTCCAAACAGTTTGACATACTGAGGTGAGAATCAGATGTCTCCTCACCTGACTTGTACTCTCAGTCAGTTAAGAGTGGAGTATTATGTAAAAATGTATTGCAAATTATGCTAAAAAATGGTGAGGTTTGTGGCAGTGTCATGCACATTTCCATTTCAGATGTAAGCTGCTGTGGTTGTCTGCTTATAGCTCTTTTCCCAGCAAGTAGATTGGCCACTCAGCACTGCAGGAACTTAGCCTTGTAAAACTTAGAACTGCCTACTTGAGTATATCAAAAGGGAGACAGGAGAGATACTGCTTTTTCTTACTTATTTTAAAATAGCTTTTGAGTCATCCAACTGGCTTTTTGAAGGTCATTAATATACATTTCTTGAAAAATAAGTGAGAATGCTTGTTTCTGGTTGGCTGGTGGTTTGGGACTTTTTGTTGTTGCTTTTTGGTTGGTTGGTTTTTTTTAATGTCATACTCAGAGCTGACTGACCATAGTAGCCAAGCTGCAGTATGTAAACCAGTCCCTAATCACTCAGTCTGGGCCATATTTTAAAACAGAGGTAGCTCCATTTGAGGGCAGGGGGAAACACAGTATTTGTGAACAGTGAGGAACCAGGTATTCAGGGCTAAGAACATGCAAGTGGCATGGGGAAGGTGGGAATTTTGCCTTTGGACAACAGCCAGGTAGATCACCTTAGTTCATTTGGTTAAGCTGGATTTTCATGGAAGTCTGGTTACTCCTGGCCACTGAGCTGAGTTGGTGTACTACAGTGTCATGTTGTTGCTTTGGTAGAGAAAGTTAAGAGCAGAGTGCCTTTGGTATGATAACCTGATGGATTATCCTACATTATAATATCCATCCATAATATCCATCCTTTTTTCAGATTTATTCTGTTTAGTAGGTCCACAAATGATCATCCTGTTTCTGAGTTCCCCAGAGTGGAATCTGATACACATTTCTCATGTTGCTAATTTTGGTAAGCTAATGTTACCATTTGCAGGTAATTTTTTGAAACTTTTTTCTGTTTCTTAACAGGTGCTGCAAAGTTGGTAGTAGTCATAGCAATATTTTTATTGACCTTTTATGTCATATCTCAAGTGTTTGAAATAAAAATGGATGCAAACTTAGGACACATATTTGGTAAGTGATGACTTTGTTTACTCTGGACATTTATTAACATTTACTTGAGCCTTTATCAAGAATATCATATTAGTTTTGCCTGAGATCTTCAACTTGAGAATTGTGTTTATCTTCAATATGTGTGCTTATTTTTTATATATAATATTGTATTAAATTATTTTCTGTATGAAATATTTAACCTACTCTCAATCATTTTGATTCTTTTGTCTGCCAAGGATACATAATTTTACCTGCTTTTTTTTTGTTTACTGGAAATGCATTCTTAGTGTAGAGTAATAAATTAGGTGACTTGAGTCATGTTTCTGGAAATCTGTGCTCTGCCTTACTACTGCTAAAGAGATTTAGAATTTGTTTTGGGGTTTTTTTTCCTCTTGTGCAGGTATGCTACTGTGTTAAGTTGAATGTGCAGTAATCAAAACATTTCAGATGTGCCCAGGTGTTCCACACAGATAAAGATTAGCAGTTGAGATGTCTCAAATTTCAGAGTCTATTTTGAACCAGAATTTTCTTTCAAAGTGCTTTTTATTACAAAAAAACCAAACAAACAAATAAAAAAAAAACCCAAACAATGTTCGGTACATGGGTGGAGTTTGTGTTCTTTAACTCTGGATTCCTGCAGTGTGAGCTGCCATCCGAAGCAGTCAGCAGAGACATCTCTGGTAATCATTGTAGAGATGGAGGTGTCATTCAGATGTGTGCGTGGTGGGGGCACTTGTGTCTCTTCATATCTCAGGAAAGGGAGTCATGAATGGTTGGGCTGAAATACACCTGAACTGGAGGCTTCCAGTTTAGGTGAAAGGAACTCCATCCCAGTGAAGCTGTAAGGAAGGAATTAATTTCACTTCAATCCCCTGAACTCCATAAATTCTCAGATGTTTTGGATCTCTGTGAGTTTTTGACTCCATGACTCTCTAAGAGCCATAAATTAAAGCAGTGCTTCTGAATGGGATTCCTAATCACTTTCATTCTGCTAATGCATAAAAGTTGGTATTTATTGCAACATAATATTCAGGTGGATTTGATACTTCATTTCAACCAGCCTGTTTTTATAGGGGTACAGAAATATTTTACATTTATAGGATATGATATAGCAGATGACACTTCAATAGTAACATCTTGTAAAACTTTCTTTTTTCATTTCAGCTAGATCAGCATTGGATGCAGCTGCACGCTGTGAGTATTCATAGGCATGTATTACTGCTGTGCCTTGCTTTTACTAATAACAGAAAGACTGATGAATTTTCCTAGTTAAGAAAGTCTTAATTACACTTCAAATGCAATCAGAAACTAATTTTCCTCTTCTCCTGATTTTCCTAAATTTCTGTTAAAGTCTGTTTTGTAGTTTTGGCTTGTGGCTTTTGATGACAGTGCCAGAGCAAGCAGCAGGGTGACAACAAGAAGTTGGAATAATGAGGTGCTTCAGGAACTCAGCTTATTTTAAACTGCTATGTAACTACGGATGTGATAGTGTTTGTGTTTGCTCTCTTCCTTGAATTTCTTCAGAATGTATTTGTCTGTTAGCCTACCTGTGGTGTTCTCTAAAATCCTGGTTTATTTCCTTTTAAAAGCTACAAAACCTCCAAGATACAAGTGTGGGATCTCTAAAGCTTGTCCTGAAAAGCATTTTGCATTCAAAATGTCAAGTGGAGCAGCAAATGTAGTTGGGCCTAAAATTTGTGTAGAGGATAATGTGTAAGTATTTTTACCTGTTGTTTCTAAGTGTCTCTTTCAAATATTTAGATCACTTTGCACACAAAATCAGCAATTTAAATTAGGGTTTTTTGCAAACAGTTTGCAAAAAAACACATGTCAAAGTTTGTGACATGAGAAGGTCACATTGCATTATAACCTTATGTCTGATGAAGCACACTTAATGTTCTGAAGTAAATGCAGAAATGTATGTTGTTTTAATACATGCAAGATAGCTTGCACTTTATTTCAGGTTTACAGACTTAAGGGTTAGTTAGACTTTGTCAACTGAGATGAACACTTTGTCTCTAAATAACTTGTCCTGGTGCCTCTAATAGTAATTCAGTGAATAATTTTATTGTCTTTTTCAAGTAATCTTTTAAACTATATTTCCTCAGTACCAATGTCAGAACATATTTTCTACTTTTCTTCTAAGGTTGCCTTCAAAAGGGAAAAATAGTATTTTAATGTTCAGTAGTTATTTAACTGTGCTGATGGTAGCTAAAGTTAATAAACTTTATATAATTGTGAAATGAGGAAAACAACTGCTTGAGACACAGTTTGGTTCTAAGTCCTCTTTTTAATAATGTTTTTGACACAGTATTATCAGTAACACTGTGCATGAAGTATTTAATGGAGTACTTTTCAGTAAACCCCCATAATGGGAATATTAATATTTATTTTTAGACTGTGTTTTTCCTCTTTGGGTGATAATGAGCAGGAACAACCTGAGTGTGCAGCTTCCTATAACATAATCTAATCCACTTGATTTTGCAGGTGACATGTCAGAAAAGACATAATGTTGGTGTTGTTGGAAGGAGATTTTTTTAAATATCAGTCACACTCAACACTTTTTGCCTTCCACTTGCATTTAAGCTACTCCAGTTTAACTGTTTCTCAGCTCACGCTATATTAGTACAGATAGCACATACAGCAGCTAGTGCTAATGAATTCTAGAGCCAATGGCAACTTCTCTGTGAACAACAGAACCCCACATAATAGAGTGAATAGGATAATACATGTACAAGAGAAAAAAACGTATTGGTAGCATTTTCCATCACTTTACTCTCCAAAGTAACTGTAAGGCTAGTCTCAAGTGATTTTGAAGAGAAGACTGTTTTTAGCACTAAGTAGCATTCCTGGCTGGCTTAGCTGAAGCTTGCTGACTTGTGTGGGAGTCAGTTTGCAGCAGAGCATCCGGTGTAGCTGGGGAGCAGGTGCTCAGCAGGAGCTCACCTGGGCACCTGTGGGCTACACGCTGCTCCTGCCGTTTTCCATTCTTACTGCTGACTTGCTCGGTGACCTTGGGCAAGCTGATCTCATCTCAGCATGGTATTTCTGCTGGTGTTACAAAACATGCTGCTGTCTCATTCTGGTTGCTTAATATAGGAAGCTTAATATCTGTGAAGACTTAAGCTGATTCAATGATTAAAAGTTGTGGGAATGCAAGTAATACTTTAATTTCAAGATTGTAGGGTTGTTTTGTTTGGGATTTTTGACCTTTTTTTTTGTTGTTTTTTGTTTTGTTTTGTTTTAATGTCTTGCTGACTGATTAAATAAGAAGTTTTTTTATTTCTGTCCAAAAAAAGAGAAAAATCCTCTACTAGATATTTTGCTGAAGAAAGTGATGAAAAAAAAGTAGTTGCTGGAACAAGTCCTCCAAGTGGACACTTTTGTGCATAGCTATTGGATTCTAAAGTCCAGCTTTCCTTGGCAAACATCTTTCTGAATTCCTTCAGAGGGGAACTGGTCATGTCTGTCTAAGTGTCCACCAGGAAATTTGATTGATTTTATATCATCTCCTGCTTTGCTCATGAGAGGTTTTATTTCTCTTTCAAAAGCTCTCAACTTGTAGACTAAATTCGTGGAAGAATTCTAAAACTGATGAAGGGCTGCCCTCCTGTGAGAAGCTGTTGCATTGCAGCCTGTTGTGTTTGTGATGATGCACAAGCTGTCTCAAGGGTATAAAGTAATATATCAGAACTCTGAAAAAAATTCATTTCCTCTTGAGTGGCTCTTTTTTTAGAGATATTTTGTGAACTCACACCTACAGAAGGGTTTTTCTTTTTCTGATTACTTTGTGTTCTTCATACTTCCAAGACAAGACAGCAGGAATGAGTTTTCATTACTTGTGAATGATATTTACAGAGCATTTTTCCTATGTATTAAATGTAAGGATGTTACTTGAATTATAAAAGCACTAAAGTTGCTGATAAAATTCAGAATGCAAGTAATTTGTCAACTTCTCTTTTTTATTATATAGATGTTTTAATGTGAGACAGGATTTCTGTCAAGTTCCGTTCTGATTTCTGACAAGTTCAGTTATAGCCTTGTTCTATATTGGGAAGCCATAATCGAAATTAGAAGAAAACATGCTGGACCCATCATGAAAATATTAAATATTAAATTTAATAATTTAAAATTAATTTTAAAAGTTACTACTTCATGGGCTTTTTAGAAGGGGTTATATTTACTTCTTTACCAGCAACT
Source organism: Ploceus nigricollis (assembly GCA_013399945.1). Taxonomy (NCBI): domain Eukaryota; kingdom Metazoa; phylum Chordata; class Aves; order Passeriformes; family Ploceidae; genus Ploceus; species Ploceus nigricollis. Next base: position 307,557 of record VXBC01003471.1, on the reverse strand, counting down.
CCTCCATGCAGTTTTACTTTAGTATGAAGCCAGTTGCATGATTGTGCCACAGTAACCCAATAGCAGAATGCTGTATTACATTCCTTTAGTAACTAGTAATTCTTGTATTCATCATTGCAGATTTTATCTGAGTCCATTATATCTTTATGCATGTGTGGAGTTTCAGTGTCTAGTAACCTTAGTATTAGATATTTTTCTACTGCTACTTATTTACAGAGAATTTTACAGTTAAAATGAAAGGAAGTTCTTTTTCTTTTTTTTGGAAATTAAGTGCCCACTAAATTTTGCAGGGGAAGAAGAATGGGTTCAGAATTTCATTGCCTTTATTCATTTATGTTCCAGTCTTTATTTACCATACGTTTTTCTTGTTTAGAATGTTTTCTTGCTCAGACATGACATGAAAATCACGTGATCAGAGCAGAAATGATGCTCCAGTGGCTAAAATACTTCTGGAGTTCCTGACTAACCAGAATTGAATTCTGAATTTCAGCAGGAAATTTCAAGTATTTTCTTTCAGAAATTACTGAATTATAGTTTTAATTGAAATCACAGTCTTTGGCAGATAGTATAACTTAAGGGACTAACAGAAGAATGTGAACTCCATCATCTCTGATTACTAGTTCTTTAAAACCTTTTAAAATCACTCTGCCAAGAATTGCCCTTATCTGGTAGTCTTTCACAACCTCTCTGAATACTGAGTCTGTTTCTGATACTTGTATTCAGTTTGTCATTTCTCTGAATTTTGGCTTCTGTCTTCATCCTGGGTGCAAAAGATAGCACCAGAGAGGAAGGTTTTTGACATCCTTCTACAATAGAGCATTTCTTGTTCCTAGCCTATCACTAAGAAGTTGTCAGGAGAAAGCTGACATGGAAGCTGTGTGTGTAAGGATGCATTGCTTGGTTCAGACATGACCAGAAAATCATACTGCTGAGGAAGACAGGTGAAAAAATTTTGAACATAACAGAATTGTACACATGTACAGCCCCTTCCTAAAGCCAGCTGGGGAGGTTAAAGAAATCCTGATCAGGATGGAATTAAAACATCTTCTAGAGTGTGTTTGTAACTAAGGACATATGTGCACCTATATGCTTTTGCTGAGATGCTTTCTTTAATCTCAGCTGAAGGCTTCTTCATTATCTTAAATTATGTAATTGTTCCAAACTTCTATTTGTCCTGTTTATGTTACCTCTTTTAACCCTAGCTTCAAAATGTCAGTGCTGGGATATTTGGGGTCTGAAGGCAGAACAGAGTTCTTCACAGTGTGTGAATTGCCAGTGAACAGGGATGAGGAGGTCTGGAAGCTTCCTCTCACTGGAGTGGTACAGCCACCATGGTCTAAGGTGGCACAGCATCCTACCTAAATCTTAACGTTCTGTTACCCCTTCTTTACCACTCTGAAGGGGTTCCATTTCACAGTGGGACTCTCTTCAGTTTGATCGATGAATTACTGTCATAGATTCTGACATGTTTTTGGGATGTGTGATTGTAGTCCAAGATTGTATGCAACTTTTGCTTAAAGTCCCATCAGTGTACTAACTATTTTTCTTGCAGTTGGGTTTCCTGTTACATGTATGAGTAGCTAAGTGCTTTGCCTTTCTTGTTTCTTCATGTGAATTTTAAGTGTTTCTGTTCAGTTAGCTTTTAAACTCATTAACTCATTTTTGTTCATTGTGTGCTTGCAAAAGAAAGCTTAAAATGTTGGTTATGTGACTGTGCTGAGCTCCACAAATAAATATTTGTTTATTTTTTAAAACATTAATAATATAACTACATAAACAGCACTATTTTTGTGGCACTTTTAATATACAGATGTACTTTGAAACCACGATTAAGCAATCAAATTAAATCAATACAGCTGGGGATACTTGATGTATTATTCTTAATTCAGTGGTGCCTTAATAACACAGATTAGTTCAAGGAGATTTTGCTTCATTTAAGTACTCATGAACATGTGGTCTTTAAACTATGTCTCTCTTAGAACTTGATCCCATTTAAAAACCAGAAATATTTCACATCAGAAGATTGCCTGATTAAAAATAAGAATATTCATTTTTTTGCAGTTTAATGAGTGGAGTAAAAAATAATGTTGGCAGAGGAATAAATATGGCCTTGGTCAATGGTAAGTGACATTTTAAATGGACAGATTGTCTTGATTTTCAAATTGTTTCTGAAATTTAAAGTGAAATACTATGGGATGGTGAAAGGCAAGCACCAAGGAGAAAAGGAAGTACTCAGCTTATTTATACTAAGATAATGTCAGATACCTTGTTGTTACAAAGCAGAAAAACTCAGCGCATTTTTGTTTCTAAAAATGGGTTGTAAAAATAGTAATGTGGAGTGCAGTGGTGACTGTCTTTTTGATACATTATGTAAATTCCTAATGCAAAAACAGAAAAAGACATGAGGTGCATGCTACTTCTTTTGACCTTGTGTATTGCCACCACTAATTATACTGTAGAATGCATTCTTCTGTTGCTCTGTTTTCAGTGAAACTTCTTTAGCATCTTTAACAGTTTTGTTACTACACAAAAAGGCCAGTTCATTATTTCCTCACTTGAATCAGTATATTTGGTCTATAGACCTTGTCTATATCCTGTTAACTAATTGTGTTCTGGGTTCATTATTTTCATTAAAACCAAACAAGTTCAGCTGTGTGTTACCTTGAAAGCTGAACTGAATGTCAGCACTGGCACATTTGTCTTTAATGTGTAGGAAACAATTCCTTGTAGCACTGAGATAGCACTTTGTAATTTCCCTGCAATATAAATTCATGTTATTTGCAGATTGTACTCAGATTCACATCATCTAAAGCATAACTTGAACAATACTTCCTAATCCTATGTTGCTTTCCTAAATTGTCTCAATCTGTTCAAAACCAAAGTACCTATGTTTGTATTTTATAGCTCCAGTCTTTCTCTCTGTCTTCCAAACTTTAAATGAATGTATATATTAAAAAAACTCCACCTTCCATCAAACACTCCTTTGTAAACAGCATAATAAGAAAAGGTAATGAGATATACTATATTGTCCACTTTTTTCTATTTATTCTGGATGTTTAAATCCACTTACAGTAGTAAGTCTATAGCAAAACATGCAGTCTAATTTTAATCTTTCTGCCTTTCCATATGGCATGAAAGGTAGTCTATAGCTATACTGTCTATTTTTGCAAAACCAACTTTAGAAAAAGGCAGATATATGAACTGAATATTCTGTGTTGGTTTTAGAGCCTGTGGGTGTTTTGATTTATTTTAAATTCCACTTGAAGCAAAATCAGAATTCTGCCTAGAATCATAGAATGGTCTGTGCCTGAAGGGACCTTTAAGATCACTCAGTTCCAACCCCCCTGCCATGGGCAGGGACACCTTGCAGTAGACCAGGTTGCTTAAAGCTGTAACCAGCCTGGCCTCCAACACTTCCTTGGATTTTCTCACTTTTATCCTCTTACCTTTCCCTGCACTTTTCCACAAACTGCTACACTGTTTCCATAAAAGAGATGTTACCACAATTCATTTATCTAGTGTCTTCTGCAGCACTTTGTCTGAAAGAGTGTAAGAGGAGTTGGGCATGTTTTCTGTAAAATAATTTTGTCTATATTTGATGGCACCAGATGTTTCTTTTTCTCTTTTCCTTCAGGTAAAACAGGAGAATTATTAGATACTAAGTTCTTTGACATGTGGGGAGGAGGTAGGTGCAAGTACACTGGTCAGAGAGAAACAAAAAATGTGCTTTTTTTCCTCCTTCTTGTCCAGACTCCATTTGCTGTGTCATTTAAGGTGATAGTTAAGGGAGTGCTTCACCTCTACCTTTGTAATTGTGAGGAGAGTGCAACTTTAAAGAAGCACAAGTAGTTGAGGTGGGAGGGAATGATGTGGTTAATCAAACAGACTTGTTCTCCAGAGTAGTTCTCATTAGTGGTTATGTCTTTACACAATAAGGATTAAATTCTTTCTATAAAATAATAGTTCTCTGATGCATTTTAGCTTTCTCTCACTCTGCATCTTTTTATAAAGATATATTTACAAATTTTATGTATATTTTATATATATAAATATTATATATATTATTTTTACAAATATTCTTAAAAGTAATGTCTTTGCAGAAAGACATTGCAGATGTTTAAATACAGAATTGCTGCTTATTATTAAACAGTTTTATGTCCTCTTTCTTTTCAGATGTGGCACCACTTATTGAATTTCTGAAGACCATCCAGGATGGAACGATTGTGTTAATGGCAACATATGATGATGGTGCAACCAAGTGTGTAATTGATTTTAAACAGCAAATGTTACTTAAACTTTTACATGCTGTTTTATCCTGAAAAAAATACATTATCACACAACCACTTTTAATAAGATTTTGTTCTTCCAAGATGACAGATTTGAAACTATACTTTTAGTTTATTAGTTTTATAATGCAGATGTGACTTGGGCACAAGAAAAATCAAACTAAAACTAAGCAAGTAGAGGTGTGCTGATTTTTCTATTGCTGATAGCTCATTCTGTCTTAGGCTAGTAAATTCAGATAGGTCCAGATACAGGAACATGATTATGAGAACATATGCTGGTGGAAAGTGTCTGTTCCATCCAGCACTTTCTTCAGATCAACTCCAAGACAGTTTTGTGGTTACAGGATGGCAGAGACCTTTCCCAACAAGCCTTGCCTGTATCCTTACATTTAAAGTCACAGAAGTTACTAGTGTGAGCCTTATAATTTTTGGCCTGAATGTTTTACTGTTTCACCCTAAAACTATTAGATTTATTAATCTAGATGTAGCCTAAGAGGGTTTAGGTCTCCTGAAACATTGTCTTCTAACTTTTACAACTTGGGTCAGTTTCAATAGATACTAAAAATTACTGTAGAATATGTATTATAATCTACTCCTCACTTAAGTCATCCTATCCAAAGGATTGCTTTTCACAGTGAAAATGGAAACTTCTTTCTTTTTCCTCTGTTGTTTTACTAATAATTTACTTTTTTGTTAATATAGTCTGTACATTTTTTTCCTCTTTTGGTTCAATTTGTTATCTACAACTTGTCCATATTTTTGATATAGAAGCAGCTTCCCTATGACTAAGTCCTGACTTTGCAGTGTGCAGTCTTTACAGTAAATAGTCAAGTGTGTTTATATTCACTGCTTTTAGGAAAGAAGAAAGTAATTTACTGGGGTTTTAGCCAAGGTTGGATCTTCTCTCTGTTGTTCTGTTCACTTGTTTTGTTACTTTACATTTTACCTTCTTCCCTTTCTTCTTTGACATTTTAGATAATAAGTTAGGGTTAGTTTTGCTTCAGTAATCATATTACAGCTGATGGTTTTGAAAGTTTGTTTGTAGATAGAATACAGCTAAACAAGAAGTTGTATTTGGCCTTGTCATACTGACAGACAGGAACGACTGCTTACTCACAATACTACAACTACCACTGGTAGTTGATAGTAAATATAAATGCCAGTTCTTGGTAACAAAATTGTGAAGAGTCAAGCTGCCCTAATGCTTGAAAACGTTGGAGTATGGGTTGGGCAAATAATCTCCACAGTATTTAATAATTTTCATAATTTTGGCTAAAGTGAGTCATACAGCTATATCTCAATAGGTGGTAGTAATCAGAAGTTTTTTGTCTTGTTTGGTGATCAAGCACATTTAGTAACTAAAAGGAAGAAATAAAGAGCTGTTATTTGGAGATTTTGGAATGATATCTTATCCTACAGAGCTGTTTTCCTTTAGATACTAAAATTGCCCTACTTGGGTTTACAGGCACTGAACCATGCTGTGAGGCAGCATTCTGAATTTTGAATTAACTGCCCCAAGCAGATGAGATCTTATTTCAGATATTCATCTCATTCTTCTAATCTAAGATAGCTTTTACTTCATCTAGACTTCAGCTTGAGCCTGCAAACAATGTTTACTTTAAAGGCTGACTTTTTTAGTTGCTTGGAGAACTGCTAACAGAACCTGAGATGTATAAATTCTCACGGGAGAGGGTTCTTGGCTTTTGTTGGTGTACTGATAAGTTTATATCCTGGTTCCTTGAGATTATAGTATGAAAGAGCAGTGCCCAAAGCATCAGGTGATTTCAGAACTAGCCTTACCTGATTCTGAAAGATAGATCTTACCAATATTGACTGACTTAAAGTATATTAAAAAAGATCAAAGCAGACTGGTGCACTGAGCAATGAAAGCTCTAAGGGCATGTATTTTATTCACATACAAACTTCTCTGGTTTGTTCAAGGCTTAATGAGGAAGCACGGAAACTGATCGCTGAATTAGGAAGCACATCCATTACTAACCTTGGCTTCAGAGACAACTGGGTCTTCTGCGGTGGTAAAGGAATTAAGACTAAAAGTCCATTTGAACAGGTTTGTGATTCTATAACTTCCTAGAATTTAACAGCTTGCATTAATAGAGGCATGGCATGTTTTATAAATGCCATGCATTTGTTCAAGATGGGTATCTATTGCAGTACTGGCACACAGTCTTATTTTCAGGTTTTTTCCTTTTCTTCCTTTTAAACATACAAAAAAAAGATTCTTTGGTGACTCATAAATAAGAAAAAAAAATCTTATATGGTGTAGATCTTACTATGCCAGTAACTAGATTATTCATCTTTTTAATGAATCAAATTAAACTGAAGAATTCAAAGCTTTCTGCCCCAGTTGTGTTTTAGATGCACTAGGAACAGTGAACTTCCAAGAGATAAGTGGGTAGTTAAGGTGTTGGTTTTCCCAGCTGTTAGCTTTACTCTTCTCTCAAATTGCTGCCATAGCAAAATTTGTGAAATAGAATATATTCCTATACTTTAGCTGTTACAATTCAGCACGTGTCAATGTTGCCTTTAATTACTGGTTAAAGTAGCTTTGTACTAGCAGAGTAAGGATGTGTTTTCTTCTGCCAGCTTTGTAAGGGAGGGGAAACTAAGTGTAGAAACAGTGGCAGACTCTTGGAGGCAATAATGTTTTACCTGACTGTAGATGGTTGGTGGACAAATAAAATGTTCTTTCAAATCTCACTGTTTGTTTTCATTGCCTTGTAAATTTAGTATCCTTATTTATTTTTACCTAGTGGTTCATGCTTTAATGCAGTTGGTCATTTCCTTGCTTCCCTCTTCCTAAGCAAACATCTGTAATAAAATTTAAAAATGTTTCCCCTGTATGGCTTAACTTGTTACCATACACTTGTCTGAGCAAGTTACTTTAAATGGTGAATACTTTCAGATTATGTTTGATTCAAAGCACAAGAAGTTAATAATGTTTTTTCTTTGTCCATGGCCTGAAAATAAGTACATGTCTTAAAGCTATGAGTTAAGGCAAAGTGATAAATGACTTTATGTTAATGGCAGATTGATATTTTCCATTTATAGCATATAAAGAATAACAAGGATACAAACAAGTATGAAGGCTGGCCAGAAGTGGTTGAGATGGAAGGCTGTATCCCTCAGAAGCAAGACTAAATGAAAACTGAAGAAAAGGAAAAAGAATATGGAAGCAAATGCACTTTCTGCTATTATTAGAGAGAGGGCTATGAAGGAGACTGTACTGTAAAAATTATTTTTAAAGCATGCAGCCATCTTGTCAGTGTGTGCATGAGCACTGACATTTTGAATATTGGGATTATTTATTGCTGACACACATAGAAATTCTTTTTGTAAATATGTCCGAAATAAAAGAAACATCCAATCATTTCTATGCAGGTTTCTTAAAAGCACAGTATTTAGTTTGCCTGTGGTAAATAGTACTTGTAGATAACTGCTAATAAATTACGTATGTGGACAATAAACAGATTGTGACAAATGTACTGTCCTCTTAACAGTGCAATGTTGCTGTGACTATGTAAACTTGGTGGAATATTGTAGATTTTAGTAATACATTAATAAGGAGCTTTATTTTTTTTTATCCTCTGCCTTTTTAATGGCATCATCAATTTTTATTAAAACTATTTGGTTATTCTAATACCAAGTGCTCCAAAAATTTATTTTGTAGTACCCCATCAAAACTGAATAATCAGCAAAGGAAGACTACATGATAGTATAACACAGATATGCTGTGAAAAGCACAATAGAATTTTTTTTTTCCTATCTTTAGGGGATGAACTAAGATAAATATGTAAATAGTATGTGTGATATTTAAAAGCAGCTTGGAAGAATTTGTTCTTAACTTGAAAGTGTTTTCTTTTAGAAGGGACTGGCGCGTTAAGCAGCAGTGCTGTGGCTAATTTTTTCATTTTTTATTGCAGCTTTTGTACCGCTGCTTAACCATTGATTCTCCCTACGGCTGTTCAGCTGCAGTGGCTGGTCATGCAGTGGATCTGTGTAATGGAAGAGCTTCCTCTTTTAGTTCTAACATCAGGAATAAATTTCCCATCACAAAGAGCCTGTTAGAAAGCAGTCTGCCTTCTAGTGAGGGTTGTTTCAGGGTACACAGCTGTGCACCTTCACTACCTACAGTACTTCTCATAAGCCGAGGCAATCTCTTCTTCAGTGGAATGTCAGAGAGAGCAGTGTGTCTTGGGTTATGCAATGTGTGATTTGTAAACTTAACTGACAGTGTTTCCTTCATCCTTTTTTTTAATGGAAAAAAAAAAAAGGACCAAGTTTAAGTGGCCTTATTCTTTAGCTTTTATCAAAGCTGTGTGAAGACCTTGCTTTCTTTCTAAACTTGTATTTCTTTTAAGTAGGGCCAGCTTGAACTTTTTCCTGAAACTGCGTTATGCCATTCTAACTGGCTGTGTCCATATTCACAAAATTAGGGCTGACACTAAACTGGCTGTAATCTTCTGGAGCTTTGTGTTATGAATTCTGGTATATTCCTCAAAAACTTCAAGCTAGTACTATGGGGCAAAAGCCACAAACTATTTTTCAGGAACCCACAGTGAGTTTAACAGAGGCATTGGAAATAGTATTATTGTTGATGTTTTCTGAGTCAAATTCTGTGCACTAAAAATTTCAAGCAATATTGAGAATTACCTTGTAAGAAAAATAAATAATCTCTGATACCAGAGTAAGACTGGATTCTGAGTTGTTCTCTATGTTTAATTAGCTTTTTAAATAATGTGGATTTCCCTCAATATTAATGTGAAATAGCTATAAATGCACCTGGCACAGTGCAACTGCTTTTGTTAAATCTTCCAGATCTTCCTGTGTAGGAGGATGTGTTAATATCATATGTATTTTTTCATTGAAGTAAAATCCCCTTTTCTAATCAGTTTGAAATTCTATTTCATTACTTAAGGCTGTAGTGAAAAACTAATTGTGTAATTCCTGGAACTTTCACAGAAATTCAGTTCTGCTGGTGTATATGCCAGTATTGGCTACGCTGCTAACCAGAATAATACCAAAATAATTTTGAAGTTACTCAGCAGGGTTTTAAGAGTAAGAAACCCTATTTGGCTGCATTAGTAGTTTCCCTGGACTACATTTGTATTCATTCTTACGGCTTTGAACACCAGTGAATATTTCATCTTTCTTCAAATTATATAGTTAAAATTTCCTCTGCAAAATTAAATGGAGAATGTGTGCCTTTATTAGCAATCCGAGTAAAGATATCATGATTCTCTTAACCCTTTAAAGTTGTACCTGCAACAAACCTTTTAAACAATGTATTTTAAAACAATGAAATGGTAGAATTATTTTTGTTGCATCTTAAATAATTTGAGTCTTAAAATTTTGATGGAAATCTTCCTCTTACTCTCTAAGCCATGTCCTCACAGCTGTATGGTATCATATTTAATAAGACTTTTGCCAAAGATTTAAAAGTCGTACTGAAGTGGCCACACAAATGGGGTCTCCTTGCTTTTCTCCATCACCATGCTCTATTGACTTGATGCAAGATCTGGTCCTGCCTTCTCTGCCTTGACTGGGCAAGTTACAGTATCCTGCTGCTGAGATGAACTCTCTGAAATCAGTGGGACTTTCTGGTAATCTATCTGCATTTCATTTGAGTTGCCAAGCACAAAGATGGCTATTCTGGCCTCCCTCCAGCTGGGGATAGGAAATTAGTTGCAAAGATGAAGATACAGGTGCATGAGTACCTGTGCGTGTGTGTGACAAAGCTCCAGGATCCATATTTTCCTATATGGAAACATAAGTGATGGGAACATTTGTAGCACGTTGCAGACTTGTTGAGAACAGAGCAGCAAGGGAAGGGAAGAGAAAGGTTGTGAGGTATGTCTACCTCAAAAAGTAGAGCTGTGAAAAGAGAGGGGGAAGGACACAAGAAGGTTTTGACTTAATTTTCACCAAGGAGTACCCAGCTGGGATTCAAGGCACCTGAAGATGACTTCAATGTAAACCACAGCTCTCAACTGCTTTACTAGTGGTGCTTTATATGGATTAACAGGAGTCCTAAGAAAGAAACCCAAGGGGGTCTCTGTCTTGATGTACCCTCTGGACCTTCCCTAGTGTCTTTCATGATCCAGCTTTTTTTTTTTTTTTTTTTCCCTCTGGGAAAATCAGACCCTTTTACAGCCTTGGTTTCGTGATTGCCAGTTTGGGAAAAGCTTTATTTTATCAGCATGTTTTGCTTTCCAGATGTCTTACTGTGGCACTTAGTTTCCTCAAACATTGAATTGACTGCTAAATGCTTGATGTGTATGTAATGTCTCCTGAACTGTTTGGGTTTTCTGCAGTCTGAATGTTTTTCAAGAATAAGTGTATTAATAAAATATGAGGCCAGGTGGGTAATTTCAAAAGGACAAAATAATACTGCCACCATAAGTGCTGACTGACTCTCCTGTGTAAGGATAGGAAGGGCTGCAGTGCCTCCCTAACTGACTTGGGTCATGGCTAAGGTACTAAGCAAAGGACTTTTTATTGATGAAATCCTCTTCAGTTTTAAGGCTGTAAGGCCATAGCCTAGCCTTGATACAAAGGGCCTGTTAAAGAAACTTGAAGAAACATGTAGGGCTAGATGGGAGCTTTGAGGCTGAAGCAGGAAAGTGTTAGAGCAGCTCTTGACCTGTTCAGTTATATCCTGAGGTGTCAGAGGCTCCTGATGCTGTACAAGGGACGCAAGGGACCCTGCTTCTCGCCCTCTGAGCAAGAGGCCAACAGGGCACAAACACCTGAGCTTCAGCCACACCCTGCTCCCGCCTTCCTGTGGGCTGAAAAACTGAAGAATGGCAAGAGAGAACATGCTCTACTTGAGATATTTCTATGCATTTCTGATAACATAAAAGCCACTTTTAGTTCCTCCTTGCTGCCTCTGTAGTTATCCCTTCCAAGGTTACAAAGATCTAAGGCATCCTTCATAGACTCAGGTTAAAACAGATTCCTCAGATATCACTTCCTGTGCTTAACTGTCCATCTAGGTGGGTTGGCTCATGTGCTGTCCAAATCTTCTTAGCTGAAAATAAACAGTTACTTTTTAGCAAGTTAAAAATGGATGACTCTTCACTTAGGTATCTTTTTACATTCTTCCTTGCCCTATGTTCTCCTCTCCAGAACACACAAACGAGTTCCTTTAATCTTGTATTTCAGTTGCTATAATCTCTAAATCTGTAATCACCTGTTGCCTCAGAAAGGTCTGTTCCTTTCTTAGGGTGTTGTCCATAGCATGATATAGCTACAGGCTCATGCAAAACCATGAAGAAAGGCACTCCAGACTGAGGAGGAGTCATGACTCTTTGAGCTTGATGGATGGCAGTGGAAGAGAGTACTAACTTTTGTGGAACATAGCTTGCAAATGTTTTTTCCTACCAAATGCTACAGCAATCTTTTCTAATTATCCTTTTCAGCCTTGAATGTTTCAGCATTGTTTTTATCAGTACAGTCTCAAGTTCCCGAGTCTTTGCAGCTGAATCACCCCATTGAAAAACCTGGTGGATGTCCTGATTTCTGACTTTTCTATCTTAGTTCTCATAGATGCCTCAAAAGGACCTAACCTACCACATAGATAATTACACCTTGTGTTATGTTTTGTAGTATATTAGTTAATAAAATGAACATCATCTGTTTATTTTCATTTGAAGTATGCAGATATGAAAACTCTGTTTCAGGGAATTAGAATATATAGGGAGAGAGGTAGGGATCAGCACAGAACACTGTAATAGTCCAACTACATCGTCTACTATGTAAAATGCATGGAAATCACTCCATCCTCTGGGAAGTTTCTGATCCCTGGAGGCAACCAAAGCAGCTGCTTAATTCTCTTTTTCGTGCTGATCTTACAATCAATGAACAGGAAAAAAAAAAACCAAAAACAAAACAACAAACTACTGAGTTTAAGTACTATTTCAAGGTTATTATTTTAGGTGTCAAAAATTGTATTATCACAAGTATGGTCTCAGCAGAAAGTATGATACTGTTCCCTCAGGACTTAGTGCTGTTTAGTCGTCTCCCATCCATGCTGCCAATCAGTCCTGTGGCACAGCTTGAGGAACTTGTGGGTTTATTTTCACTGCTGAAACAACCTGGGGTCACAACTCTCTTCAGGGTCTTCCACTATGATATGTCCTCCCTATCCAAGTTTTCAAAGAGAAGGTGTTGAAACCACCTGTGACAGTGCCTTACTGGCACAATGAGCACCCTTCCCCACAGACAGCAGATTTTTTTGTGGTCCCAAGATAATAATTTGGTCAGGCCAATGGAGATGGACTGGCCAAATGTGGACTAAAGGTCCAAATAGCAGATAATGGACTTCATTGTTGCTGAACTGATGTTCTTAAAATAATCCACATAAGGCAGTGAAATACCACAACACAGAAGATTTTGTTTCCTTCCTCCTGACTTACGCATCCAATAAAGAGTGACAGTTCAGAATCTGGTCACCATCTTTCCTGGGAAAATGACTGATCACTAGGAAATGAATTCTTCAAAGTAACTTTGAAAGCCTCAGCCAAACTGTCATAAGTTTCTAAAAACTGGCTGTTAGTATGGAAGAAGTTAAGGAATTGCAAACCCTTCCAAGTTCCCTGGATGTCAGTGGGAGTACTTACTGCTGGAGCTGGAATTTCAGTGTTTGTAAAATGCATTTAATAGAGTAATAAAAAAGAAAGTATGCAGAATACTAATTAACTGACCATTTAGAAAATCATAGTGTTTCTCATCAGTGTGTATGAACTGCAATAGTTATAACCACCCTGATGATAAAAAACCCTAACATTTATGCAGTTCTCTGGCTTATTTCCCCAGCACATGCAAACAAAATTCAATTGAAGGCTACTACAATATTAACAAATATCTAACCAACAAATCTCAAGGGCTGTAGTCTTATCACATTAGTTGTGGAAACCTTTTACATAACTTGCATAATTTAAATATTTACAAAATATAAACTTTCTTGTCTTATCAAAAATAGTTCTTTACACAATTAAACAACAGTAATCCTTTCACATGATGCTTTTTAAGCCAGGCATTAAATCCCTGCATAAAAATAAACAACCTTTCACAGATGTAAAATAAAATCAAGCCAACATATGGAGATAGAGAAAATGTTATCATTAACAGTTTAAATATTTTAGTGGTGTGAGCCAATCTGTAAATTATATTGTGCATTGAACTTACTGAGGATGCAACCTAATGAAAAATTCTAGCTGCTGATTCTATAAAGAAAATCTGTTTTTAAAAATCCTTTGCTTTATGACAGATCCCTTTGGGCTAAATCTCATGTGGTTAATTTTGATAATGATGGTGAACCACCAGTGAGATGGTTGAATGTGGCAGAGTATTGCATAGAATTCAAGAGTGGGGTGACAACCAGCTCGCAAAATGTGTGCTCAGATACTCAGGAAATCCCTCCAGAGGGTTTTATTTTCTTCAAATATGAACCTGTATTTCTGTCCCTTCTCAGACCTGTCCCTTGTGTGTTTGAAGGACAACCTGTTAAAAATCCTGAGGCTGCTGTTTGGTACCCCATTCACATTCAGCAAGCTGTGCTCCTGCCTCTCTCCCATGGGCACAGCTTGACCCTCCTTTTCCAGGCAGACGCTGCTGAGCTCTCTGCAGTCACACACGTTCCTCACTTCCCGACGCTTTTCTGCACATTATGCAGAAGGCAGTTTTCTGAACGGCTGCAAAGCAAATGCTTCATGGTCAACAGCTGAACTCTTTCCCTATCTTTGTGGGTTTTTCTGAAGTCTGCAGAAATGAACTCTCTAGTGGATCCATCTAGTCCCAGTTCTAAAAGCACAGACATAAGGACTATGTCTAATGTGTCTCACAAACTCTCTTAACTCTTCAGTCTCTGGCTAATGAGATCTTGAGATTTCTCCACTGTACCTACCCACCACATGGATCTTCGGGACATTGTGTCTATTAAATACTTGAAAAGTTTAGCATCTGTCTCTGCTCATGGAGTAACACATTCAAATGTGTCATCAGGAGTCCTTTTTGCTGTTTAAGCTGTCCCTGCATGCAGCCTGATGTTTACTCAGCTGTCGTTTCAGTCACGGCATGCTTGGACTACCCATTGTCTGGCAGTACCTGCTCCCCCCGAGGCCGATCCCTCTGAAATCCCACATGGTAACAGTGATTGCTGCCCCTGTGGCAGCTGTGTGCACCACACAGGGTGGGTGGTTTGGCCATGTTTCCTGTACTTCATCTTACTTGCAGGTGTGTACGTCGGTCATGGTCTCGCACCTCCTGCAGCGCACGTAGCAGCACCAGACAAACTTGCACTCGCACCTTTCCACGTGCCTGACAACGTGGGTGTTGTACCCACGCCCACAGCACAGCAGGTTACAGCCCTCAGGTCCCTGCGAGGTGCGGTTACATTCTCTTCCCTGAGTTCCAGGGATCCCCAGTTTTTGGTCTTCGACACAGTAATTGGGCGATTTGTTCACATACAGCAGGTCCTCTTTCCCAATTGGTATTTTTCTCTGGCTTTTCTCTTTCCTGCGTAGCTTTTTTTTCAGTCTGTCTGATATTTGTATGCTGTTTTCATACTTATCCTTTAAAAACCGGCCAATCTTTTCAAAGGATGACATGGTTTTCCAACAAGTTTTCACAGCACAGGACCCAGAAACACCATGACAACGGCAATCCACAGACATCAGCTTTGCTACAGCCTGAAAGCAAAGGGAGAACAACGTTTGAATGTGGTCTTTCATTCATCAGGAATGCTGCCTGACATCAGTAGCACAGAGGTCTCAAAGTATTTAATATTACAGCTGCCACTGCCATTTCCATAACAGGGAAGTGAGAGCATGTGTTAGGAACCAGGTTTCCCGTCCTGGACCCCCACTATGAGTGGCATGATCTTCAGACTTACTCTTCATTTGCAGTTTGCAATGGCCATAATGTAGCAATATTGATCACAACAGTGAAAGCTGTGATTTCTGGTCAGCTTTTCATTCTGGAGGATCCTAAATACCTGAATGGCATGTCCTGCGTTGCTCCTCCCACTGCTGGAATGCAAAAGGCTCTCATGGGCAAAAGGGTCTATTGGGAAATAGCAGAAGGGGAAAGCAAGGATAGGGCAGGTCATGACACCCTTCCTATTTTGGAAGACACTTACTGGGCAAGTAAGTGCCCAGTTATGTTGTCTTTTAAGGGTACTTTACAGCTACCATGAAGATCACTAAACATTCACAACCATTTGTAACTAAGGCCACAGGAACAGCTGAAGTCACACAACAGTGCCTGGGCAAACAGTGTGGCTCAGCACCCAAAGCAGCACAGGAGGAGGCACCTCAGGGCAAACTGCTGGAAGAGCAGGAGGATGCCCACATCTCTGAGCTTCACAGAAAGTCTGTCAAAAGACCCACCATGGCTTAGCAGAGGTGTCTTCAGCTCAAGTATTCTGTAGTAAATCTCAGATGCTTCTCACTTATAGTCTTAAGCCCTGTTCTGTTAATTTAGACATAACTAGTTCTAGTACGGGTTTCTAGTGTTTCCAGTTTTGTAATGGCTCTATTTAACACAACTAGGTAGTTGCATTCATATTACTTTTATAATTGTCAATGTTTTAGCAAGGTTTCCACAGTTATTACCAACACTTAAATACCCTTAGATGAGATACTTTTCCATGCCCATGCAGAAGCAAGGGCTGGGCTGAACAGTAACTGTCTCACCAACAATGGGAATCTGAACCCCGTGTTAAGCTTCTTGTAACACACAACAATCTTGGCTCAGTTTACAGGATATCAAGACTCAAATAACTGGAAACAAGCAGTAACTTCCTTTATCTCAACCCTTGAGACTGACTCAAACACTCAGGAGACAATCAATACAATACTTCCTTCTCTAACATCTAATAGTCATTGTATAAAATCATATGATTAGTCTTGTGACAACCCTCACATTAGAGTTTGAAAAAGGCACTGAAAAATCACACATAGGCAGATGTAGTACAAGATACAATTTTTGGTTTGTTTTACATTTGTATTAATGTACCTTCTGGAGCCACCCTGTAGACTCATATGGGCCATTGGTTAGTAGTGTGGAAAGCCCCTATTGCCATCTTCCATTTTACTAACCTTTCCCCCCATATTTAATTTCCACAATCAAAGCAACTGGGAAATTTAACAGTAAGTGTAGAATTTAACAGTAAGTGTAGAATAAGTGTTTAAATTAACTCATAGTAAGTTTGTCTCAAAACTTCTCATGCATCAAGGTCAATGCATATTCAAATTAATCCTCTTTGTAGGAACCGCTTTTACCAAAACATGGGGAAAACAAAAAAAGAAATCAACATCCCAACTACATGATGTTTATTACATTTCATCCTAAGCCTTTGCTTATCCCTTATACTAGCTGCTGTCAGTCTATGTCTTTCTGAAACTGAATTTAAAAAACAGAAGACTAATCTAACATCCTCCTCTGGTTGCCCCTGAGAAAGTAGTTTCATTTCTGGCAGCTCCTAAGCCTTGATTCTGCAGTGAGATCAGATACCTGAAATTCTACCAAGCCCCACTGGCCCTCTGTAGGACCAGAAAAAAACTCAAGTCCCAGACTCCATATTGGTAGCTCAGGCAGCACAAATGCCATCCTCAAAATTCCAAAACCAGTCAAGACATAGAGCAAATCAAATGAGCTACTTCTAATCTATGTGCTAAACTAGGACTTTTCATCATGGTGACAGTGGTCACTGAAGTTTTGGGATGAGTCCAGCATGGTTACTCCATTGGTTTCACTGGGCATTGAGGCCTCCTGGCACATTCTGCCGCAAAGGTGTTGACTCGAACTTGAGCTGGCATTTGCATAAAACTCTACAAACATTTAAAAAAACACATGGCCAAAGTGTTCGCTTGGAGTCACATCTTTGGTGAATAAACAGGAACGATTTGTAGGTGGAGGTTACTATGGAAGTGAAATATGCAAGACATTCACAAAAAACATTAGCAAAAAAGAGCAGGCATATGCCCTGACCTAGAACAACCGTTAGCCTTTGCAAACTGAACCTGGCAAAGAGGTACTCCTGTACAGGAAATACTTCCACATGCTGTGGGCTGGCGATTTTTCTGCACTACTGGAAGAAACAAGAATATCGCAACAAGCAAACTCTCACCCATGAGCACACACAGACTTTTTTAGTGGCAAATCAACTGCTACTTAATACTGGTAGATAGTTATCATCTCTTCTACACAGACTAGTTTCTCTTTAATAGATAGACTTGGCCTTGCTCATATCTCAAGAATCTTCCAATAAGGAAATCACTGGGTAGTCAGAATATTAATTATTAAGATGTAAGAGTGATTGAGGCAGATGAGAATTTAAAATACAAGGACAAAAAGTCTGTCAGAAGACAGATGACCTAATAAAAATGTGAAGGAAAACACAATATCAAAAGATAAATTTTACACACAACTTAAAAATAGAGAGGATTTAATAGCATTTTTCCAGTTTTGAATGACAAGTTATTTTTGTCAAGTAACAAGAATTTCAAAGTTGTTTTAAATCATATTGTGCTGCTAGATTTATAAGGTTACAGATGTAATCCTCACTTTCGCTGCAGTACGATAGGGTTCTTACTAAGGACAGAAGGATCCAGAAATTGCCAGAGGAAGCTCTGGACATGCCTCACCTAAGGGTGAGTTACTTCCATGTGGGCAAGTAGCCCAGCAGATGACACTCAGAGCGTTTCTCTGAGGATGAGTTAAACAGAAGTAGGGGGAGACAGAATTTTGAAACAGGAGCAGAAACTGATGTTGAACTCTTAGACTGATATCAAAATATAAAAATGCGGCATACATTAGCAGTGCGTGAATGAGCAGATGAATGAAAGAAATACAAATGTGATTCAGTGTCTTGCTTCCCAGCTGCTAGGATGGCAAATTTTAAGCCTGGACTCTAATATACTTTAAGTTGCCAGCACAGGGAGGTGACATTTTGCTTTGTCTGATCACAGAACATGCTACTGCATCTCAGTCTGTCATGTGAACTTCAATGAAAAAGCTCCCATAATTGAACATCTGGCAAAAGTTAGGGATTAGGCATCTCCTGATGGTGCAAGCAAACCTAAGATTGTGTCTATAGAGCCAACATGGCCTTCAGGTGGGACACAGCTGCAGCATACACCTGTGTCTCAGCAGTGCACAGTGACTGCAGAGTTACTGGGACCATGATCTCCAGAGTGACTACACAACAAGTGTTCTGTTTCACATTTTAGGTTGATATGGTAAATCTGTTCAGTTATTAATGAAATGGTGAGAGGATTGTCCCTATGAAACAAAATTCGATGGAGAGCTTCAGAGGAGCACTGTTACAGAAACCTAGTGGATAGATGTGTCGTTCTGAGCAAGGTGGGACAGGCTTTCTTAGGTGGGTTATGGAACTGACTGATAGCTTGTGAGAAATGACCAGCGTGGTGACTGAGCTGGGTCTACCAGCATTGTGGTCAGCCACAAGCCCATCTGAGCAGTTCCTCCTGCCCCTATTGCCACTCAGCCTTGGTAGTACAACATGCACAACAAGAGCACAGGGTCAAGTGATAAACAGGGATGAACACTGCTCTTTTTTAAAACTAAACCTGAGAGAAAGATAATTTTTAAACTGTCTTCCTTTCAATGATCCAGTGCAATTAACAGAGGGAGCAGCACAGGGTGGGAATCTGTGGCTAGAACAGATAGATGGGGCAGAAAGCAGAGACTGATTTGCAGCAGAGTATCAATGGAATCACAGTTTGCATACCCTCTCATGCCAGTTAATGCTTAACATGTCCAAGTTAAGCTTTCTGTTTGCAGGCATTGCTCTCAGCTGTGAGACAAGGACTGCCAGTGCTTATTTTGTCACAGGAACCAATGCCAGTAATCAAATGTCCCAGTTTCAGCCACTGGTAGAACTAATATGATAATTCATGAAGACAAGCACATGCCCTATCAGAGGTGCATCACTTAAGAACAGTTCCAAACTTGGTGAGTCTCTTACCAATCCACAAGTATCAGTAAAAACAAACTCTCCAAAAAGTTCCACATCAAATAAATTTCCACAAGTGGAAAAGTGAGCAGAATTTTTCCAGCAGTAAAATAATATTAATACAATGATAGTGAACCCATACTGCCTGACTCCCCATATCCCTCTGTATAAGGAGCAAAAAAGCCCAACTCACATACACACATCTAAGCACACTGAAAATTCCATGCCAAAAGATAATGAATGTTTATCTTGTAGGAGAATAAGGATGCAATCTGAATCTTCTGAGAGTCACATTAGTGGACAACTCAAAAGACACACAGTTTTAAAATTTTTATATGTTGATATGATAACAATGAGATGTGGAAGTATAAAATAACATTTTGTACTGAAATAGGAGAGAAACAAGAGAATTCTGCACATACCAGTTCTGTTACTAACTCCAAACAAACACAGAAGTACTGTCCCTGGAAGACTGCTCTTGCAAGACACCAAAGCAGAAACATAATAGTATTCATTACAAAAGGTCATAAGACATCAAAACATTCTTCTTGTTAGCCCCAAAACATGAAGGCCAACATTTTTCAGCATCTCCTAGTTAAGATTTGAAAATACAAAAAGGAAGAGTTATGCTAAAGTTTACTTCAGATAATATTGCTGCTAGAAATCCCAAGTACCAACAATAAACATTCTTTTTCATTCTGGACAGTGATCAAAATATTTGCTTTATCCTACATTTTGCCTTTAAATTACAAAATATTCATGCATGGAAGCTGACTACATATATTTCTTCCTTAACTATCTCACTCTTACAAAATATTCATGCATGGAAGCTGACTACATATATTTCTTCCTTAACTATCTCACTCTGCAAATATGATAAACAACTCTTCACTCTTTCCTTAAGGAAATAATAATTTAATCTTCTGTTCCTCTTATTAACATCTCCCACTACAAGATACCAATCACCATTCCTTGGAGATGATTTAGCTGACTGACATCTAATTAAACTCATAGCTTTTAGTTCTCAGCTTTTACTTAGGTTTAAAGTTTGCTTCAACTACTTCAGTTATAAAAAGGGTCTTTGTCACCTGGAATCATGGAATGGTTTCAGTTGGAAGGAACCTGAAAGATTTTCTGCTTTTCCAACTACATAGCTTAAATGAAATAACACATATTACCCGTAAAAATTACTTCAAATTAAAGTAATTTTCAATTATATCACCATGGCTCTTAAGATGGCTTACTATGGCTATTCCTTGTCTATGGCAGATAGGAAAGTTGATTACAGTAAAACCCACTGACGCTGTTTCCAGCTACAGGAAATTTCGGAGTCACAATGGAGTCCATCAATATGTGTAGTCAAAACCAGCAGTTTTCCCTTTCTCTTTTTTCCCTTTAGTTAAAGCTGTGTCACTGAGCAGAACAGATTTAAAGTATTATGGGCCCAGAGAGAGCCATTAAAGATGAAATCTCCAACATAAAGCAAAGAAAGTAATTTTAAAGGAAAAATAATACAAATCTCTGCCATTCCAGACGAAAGCCCCAAGCACTAGATTACTGGCTCACATCTCCCTGTATAGGCTATTTCTACCCCCATTTTACATCCTCTGCAGGACAGGAAGGAGAATCCAATGTCACACACCCAAACACATAGTTTTCTTCAGCAACCCTGGATTGGAAGTTGTTTGGGCTGAAAAAAAGCCACCCAAAATCAGTCTCCTTTCACTTCTTTGACGCGTGTCCTAACCAATGAGCTACTTTGAAGGTGTCATTTCTATCCCATGTTTTTAAAGAAAATATTAATTCTTGATTTCCCCTCTGAACAACGTTAAATTTGCGCTCTCAGGTGTGGAATGCAGACTGCAGATGAGTAATGAGGCCTTGTGTCCAGCTGGCCTTCTCATTCAGTATTAGAGAGAATTATAAACGCAGGTCATGATAATAACAGAATAATCAGTGACAAAAAATCATATCATATTATGATGATAACAGGACTATTTCAAGTTTGTAACTGAATATCAAATGCCTAACTAAGATAAATTCACTATTTAAGCACTGCAGATCTATTACTTATTTTGTGGATTTTATTTTAACATACAGAATATAGTTAGCTAAAATCAGCTCTGATTCTGAGTTTGTACATGCTTCTTTAGTGATGTTACTGCTGTTCTTGCCACTGGCCCCATGAATACCCGCAGCCAAGGCCCCACCTCCTTTGGCTGATGCCATTTTGTCAATGAAGGTGATCGAGCAGCTGCTGCCACACCTGAATGACACCTACCTGCCTCCCAGCCTCGTTGTTGTGCAGGTTCATCGCCACCAGCCCGCTCCCGCTCTTGTCTGTTACATTCTTGAAAGGCACGTCCAGGAACTTTCTGCTGAAGGACATTCCATAGTGGATATCGTCAGAGCAGCCGCCCCAGTGCCAGCCCTCGCTGGCCGAGCCGCCGTGCCGCAGGGTGACATCGCAGGAGCACTCGGTCATGTTCCCCGCGCTGCACGACCGCGTCACCGAGTGCACGAGCCCCGCCGCCGTCACCGCTGAGATGAACGCGGTCTCCTTCGTGCCTGCACAGCAAGGCGTGGAAACGTCACTCCATAACTGCCTCTGATTGCCTTCCTGGCTGGGCTACAGAAAGGGACTTTACAAGCCAGATGATTATTAAAAGGGAACAGTTAAAAGTTTAAAGTCATCACAGCTTGGTCTGAACTTGTTCAAAGCAGTGGATGTTCATACCCCAAAACGACTTCAGGGCCTCTTCATATGGCCATGCTATTAATGATGCTGTTTCTCACTATTTGTACCATGCACTTTTCGGTAACTTCTTTCTAAATCTGGTTAGGAATTTTATTTGCCACAGAAATTTTCAATAATAAATAAAGAATCAAACTCCAAACTAACCACATTCCAAGCCCCTTACTCTCCACTCTGTTTTTCACTACTCATATTGATTTGAAGAAGAAAAGGTCAGTCTAAATCTCAGAGAAGCTGTCATGATCCCAGGTTACTTTGGTACAGAGCCAAAACTTACCTCATGCTAAATTTAGAAAACATTGATGTTCTTCTAATTCACAAAGGTTGCAAAGAGCCCCAAAAATCTTAAACCAGGCAAAAATCAACACAAAGATATTGAGGCCATGTGCTTTTCCTAGAATAAGCTGGCCATGGGAAAGAGAGAAGCATGAAAGGCCTTTACTTGTTAGACTGTACCTCAGAAGAATCATGGAAGGACCTGCCTGGGCTTCTTATACCTGCCCCATTCTCTGAAACTTCTGGCATAATGTGGCATCCAGCCACATTTAACACATTACTGTGTTAAGCATTGAATATCATTGAGTGGTCAAAAAATGTAGCTGAAATTTTACTGAAGTGGGCAAATTTTCACTGTTGTGAAAATTATTTATTTCCAGTCTCCAAAGCTTCTGCTCATGGGCAGGAAAAGTCCTGTTTGTTTCTCCTGTTTGTATTGGTCTGTGGTGCCAGTACCATCATAAAAGGCTTCCACGGTACACACTAGTGAAGCTTTGTGGGTGAACAGTGGCATTCATTTATGGGTCTTCAGCAACAGTTCTTCCTGTTGAACAGAAGGACTAACTCACGTGTGGCTCCATACAGTGGGGAAAACTCTAATTTTCTTTCTTTTCCCTTTCCTTTTTGGAATATGCACCACTTTTATTCTTCACTTCATGTTTTCATGATTAAAACTTGGGAGTTTTACACTGTTTTAGTACAAAGCGAAGATTGCATGAGCATAAAGTGAAGTACCACAATACTTAAAATCATATCTGTCACACAATCAGTGACCAGGGAGCAAAAAAAAAAGTTGCAGTATCCCTGCAACTTGCAGGAAAGCTTTGGTGCGACATTTGATACAAAAAACTCATCCTTGTTTCAGTGGGAATTCCAGCAATTTCATAATTATTTTATGCAAAAAAAGCAGCTCTTGTTTCAATTGTGCTGATCAATGCCACATAACTGAGCACATATGATATATTTTAAAGCATTTCACATTGTATTTAGTGCCCTGAGCAGACTTTTTTATCTGCAAGTGACCTTTTTGAAATAACATGTCATACATAAGCCCACTTATTTTAGTAACTATGACACAAGGGGATAAACCCAACATAAGTCTAAGAACAACAGTATTTCAACATAGTTAAGTGGATCTACCTACGGGCAGTGTCAACCACGGACGCACTACGCGAAAATTACAAGAAGCAACCACAACGTTGAAAAGACAAGGGCAGGTTTCGTCCGCTCGGTGCATTTCGTGCTCTTGCGGTAC
>VXBC01003471.1:252446-283537 GCA_013399945.1 Ploceus nigricollis | reverse complement strand
GGGGGCTCCGCTGCACAAAGCACCGCTCCGCACGGCCCCGCACGGCCCCGCACGGCCGCGCCTCTGCGGTGCTGCCTCGGGCTGTGAGGCGCCCAGGGCCACTGCGAGGGGTGTAGCGGGGTCCGGCCGCGGCAGAGCGGAACTGAGGGCAAAGGAGCCCGTAGGTCCGCAGTGATTTAATCCACAGAAGTGAGAGAGATGTTAATACATCATAACATTACCTACACTTTTTATTCAAATTTTCTCATGCTTTAGCAGTGTTAACTAAGTCAGCATCAGTATTCATTCGGACAGCATTTATTCATTCCTGTGTACTTCAGTGAGACAGTCTTGTCAACGGCTACCTCAATTGCGAGTCCTTAGTTACACATTAAAAGCCAGTGAGTCAGCTAGCACCTGATGGAGAGCTGGTGTTGGCACTCTGGACTTTCAAGTCCTCTTTGATCACAATATATTGCTGCTTCCTTCTGTGTAAGCAAAACACCTGCACTAAAAATAATCTGGATAAAATGACAGATCTGTAAAACTTTGATTTGACACAGTTGTAAATTAGTGAAATAGCTCTTGTGGACTGACAATTGCTCCAAGTGAAGAACACAATAAATCATCTCAATGACAAATGAACATTTTTATGAGTACAACATCTTGGGAAATAATCACGTAGATGTGCTGTTTCCCCTGCCTTTTTTCCCCATGAACGTGCAGAATGTTTTAAGAGCACAGTCTGTGGTCTAGTTAAATCTATAAAATGATGCCTCCTTCCCACTTCATGCTTATGTATCTGCTCTCAAAGCGTCTCCAAAGCATCATCAACTCTGGGCAGATTGCTAATGACCCCACTAGTTATTTAAACCTTTCAATATAACTTAGTTTCTCTGGTCTGAATTTTAGTCTAGAGAACATCTGCTTGTGGTTGCAGAGGAACTTAGACCAGAGTGAGGGACATTGGAACACAGGGAACCCACCATGAAACAGGCCTGAACCAGCCAAATGCGTGGGCTGTGTCAGAGAATTATCTAATTATTTCAGGACACATGGGTTATTTTATCCACTTTGCTGATTCCTGGCTCCATCTTCTAAAGTTAATTCAGAGCCTTGGTCTGAATGGAGACATGGATTCCTTATGTGCTGCTTTATCTTCTCTATGAATTTATCATCCACTCTGAAATTATTTTTTCCTGCAGTTTCTTTAAACAAGTTTCTTCTCCGTGGTTGTTTGTTTTGATTTTGTTGTTGCTGGTTTTTTTTCATTTTTAATTTATTGAAGTTATTATAGATCTTTTGATTCTAAATCCTTATATGTAAATTTTTCTATAGTAGCTACAGAATTTTATATACAAATAGCAATGTAAGATTTAAATTTTAAAAATATTGATTTCAAAAAGTCCGATCTTATTTGTAGCATTTCATATATGGCCCCTTAAATAAATAAATTACCTTTCTGTTGGGTTCTCATGGTGATCTGATTTTATGTACATTTTTTGCTACAATCGTCTTTGTATAGTTAGGGAAACCCTTTGGTTGTAAGACACTGTAGAGTGAAACACTTGCAATTTAGAAGGCTGATGCCAAACAAAAAGTAATATTTATTGTAAGGGAGTTCTTGAGATCATCCAGTTCAATCTCTAGGAGTGACTGGAAGCAAACTACATTTTTCCATGACCATCTGATTTAAAAAAAGTTTGGGTTACTATGTGTTTGAATCCTAATCTCCCATCTGCCTTCCTTCCCATCTGTTTCCCTTACAACCCCTCCCCGTTTGCTGTCACGGATTCCCCACCAGATCCCTATCCTCTGTCCTTCTGTGCTTTAGCTTCCTACCTGCTCTTTACACTGTCTCTCTGCTTTATTCCCTCCAGCAATCCTCTCTTCCCCAGGCAAAGGCAGCACATACAGCAGTGTTTCTGTTAGCCTAGAGCTCAGTGTCTGTATGCAGGTCAGTTAGCTGCCAATGGAGTGGAAGGGCAAACACTTTGCTTTGCACGTTATGTGCTTTGCAAACCAGCAAAGGGAAACGATTTAGAAATGCCTTGCTGCTCTCCCAAAATTTATTGTAATTTGTCAAATGTTTCTGGTGGCGGAAATTCTAATTTGCTGATGCTTCAGAGCCCTCTTTGCTGGAAGACCATTCACTCCATCACAGACAGCAACATGAGTGGGATGCAGAGACAGTGAAGCAGAATCCAAGCCAAAGTCAAGTGCCAAGATTCAGTGAACAAAACTTACCATAAATCAGGGTAAATAAATTTGACTTTCTGGTTGTCTTGCTTTCTCTGGCCACGGTGGGGCTATGTGTGGCCATTTCATATTAAAATGCACACATCTTTTTATTTTAAAAAGAAGAAATTCAAATGTCAATAAAAGCAAAAAAAAAAGGAAATATGTCTAAGCAGGTTTGTATTTCCTAACGGGACATTTATTAATTTAATATTTAATGAACATTAATGTGATCCTGACAGGGTCAATTACATGCATACAAGCATACATATATACATATATGTACATATACATATATGTGTATATATATATATGATTCACTAATATATGAAGAAATACTCTGTTGTGCAGAGTCTGTGTGAATAAGCTTAACTTTACAGATAACATGCTTCAGAGAGACCAATTATCTCTTCAAACATATAATGGCTAGTGCTTTCACTATAATCAAAGTTTGTTGTCCTATTAGATGTAAGTACATACAAAGTTAACTTCTCCTAAACAAGACACCCCTTTTTGAAAGCTTCATTCAAATTATTTTTCTTCTCCTGGAACTTCTGATGCCCAACAGAGACATTAATAGGACGGAACAAACTGCATTATCCTACCTGTACATACAATGGGATCATTATCCCCTTATAAAAATGAACAGAAGAAAACCTATATCAGGTGATCCCTTCAGCTATGACATTTATCACATGGGGTGACCAAGCTCAAAATCTGTATTTCTAACACAAAAAACATGCTCTCAATCCCCCTCAGTGCTTGGCTGCACGATGTGCCATCACGCTGGGAACTGCAGACCTACTAAGTCTTTGCATTGAAGGAACATTGTTGGCAAAATAGTGGTACCCAAGCAGAGCCATTGCACCACAGGGGTGGTGAGAGTACTGCCCCTCAGTGAGAAGAGACATGAGGAGAGATGTGCAGAGCCCCTGGACTTCAGGGCGGGAGTCCTTGTGCTCTTAGTGCAGTGCTCCCTCCCAGTGCAGCATCTCTCTGCCAGGGAATTGTCTGTAGAGAAGTCTCAGGACTTCAATGAGGTCAGGTTGGCAGTAGAAGGAAAGTTAGGAGAGGAAAACAGAGATGCTCCTTCTGCCCTACATGGCCTTCCAAGATCCCTCTGCCCCTTGTCCAGAGGTTTAACGTTATTGCTGTTACTCATTGTAATATTTATAACTGAAAGTACACACTGTTGCTGATTCAGACATAGCATGCTGAGTTCACAAATGACTGGGATAGCAATTAAAATGCATCCGGTAGTGACATGTTGTCAGATGGAGACTTCACAAAGAGGCCTTACAAACATGTAATGGTTCCAAAGCTACCCCTGCTACTCCTAAATATTATATTTATAGCTGCACAATACAGTATACAGAACCACATTTTCTATGTGCGTGGATATATAATAAAAAAGGGAGAAGTAGCACCTGGAAAGTGAGGAAAGGACATGCATGCTTCTCACAATCCCTTCTGTTATTGCCAAAGGATTCAGAAGAAAACTGAGCTTTCTGGAGCCCATAACTCCAGATGGTTGCTGAACCAATTGCTGAGCAGGTCTTCTGGCAGTCTACATCTACTGGTGATGTGCTGCCAGAAAGCTGGGGCTTAGGAAGAGAAGACTCAGTCTGACTTTAGAGTCTGATGTTTCCTGTGGTCACAAATCTGGAGGCAGTGTCCTGGGCTTACCAATAATTACATGAGTGCTTGAGAATTGCTCATTTCTGGGGGAATCCTGGAACTAGGTGCGGGTTTCTTCTGAAGTGCTGTTAGCAAATTCTGTTCTCGACACGGACTGTCTAAATGTAGGTATTTTCTAGAGTTACTCCAGAGAGATATTTTCAGCCTACTATTATTAAGTAAAATTCATCAAGGGAATGCTGTAAAGGCTCCAAATATGTGAAAAATGTGGGAATAAAATCCACTTATTAATTTGGATTTCACCCAGACTTTACTTAAAGCTAAAATTAGTAGTAAAATTGTATTTGAAAACAGTGCATCAAATGGCATCAATGAATTTCCCTAGTTGTTTTGACAATGATGAGAAATGCTCTTACATTTCTTTTTCATTATGTCCTTACATAGGACATAATGAAAAAAGGAATTTTTCACTGACTTAAAGTTTGATTAATGTATTCTTTGTACTTAAAGCAAAATAATTTTAAATTTTTATTTTTTGTTTTTTAGATCAAGCACATGAGATTAGAGTAGGTGCTGTTGGCTGGTGTTGCAGAACTTCTCGGAGGAAATTGTGTAGTGTGGTGAAAAGAGT
Source organism: Ploceus nigricollis (assembly GCA_013399945.1). Lineage (NCBI taxonomy): Eukaryota > Metazoa > Chordata > Aves > Passeriformes > Ploceidae > Ploceus > Ploceus nigricollis. The sequence continues at coordinate 279,051 of VXBC01003471.1, read as the reverse complement.
AGCTCAATTGCATGGAAGAATCCAAGTTACTTCAGTGCACAGGGGACATCTGGAGGTATTCCTTATTTAGTTTTAAATCAGACTCCCCTGAGCATGTAATAGCACTGCTTTGTTGATGTATGTGTAAGCTTTATACAGAATTTCCTGAGATAAGCAGGATAAGGTACTGTTGCGTGTGTGTGCTTATGCATGTTCCTGGTGTGCACAGAAGCAGCGTGCTTGCCCCCAAAGAGGTCACTGGATTTTAGGTATAATACAGGTAGAGGAAGGAGGAAGAACTGCTCCCCTAGGAGCAGCGCTACCTACAACACAATTTATATACACGCCCCAACTGATAATTTGCATTAACACTTCCCACAGGACCCTTTCGTAGATGATTTTGTTACATCTCCTAATAGAGACATGATTCACATGCCCAGAACTGTTGCCATCTCGTGATGGGAGAAGTGACAATCAGGGAACTATTTAATTTTCTTTTGTCAGAGGGTGCATCATCATCAAATCCATCAGGTCTTTGGTTTCTCACTGCTAATTCAATTTCTAATGAACTACTTATTGTTAAGAGTGAGGATAATGATAGAAACAAGAATCCACTCTGTAACTGTCGTAGTACAAAGCTCTATTTGTTATCTTCTCGTTCATCAAGGTATGGATATGGATTTGCAAAGCATTTGGTCCAGTGGTCAGACTACTTGCACCATACATGTGAATTTACCTACAAGGCCACCTTTCTACCCATGGTGTGGTGGTAATGGGAAGAAATTAATGGCCTATTTTTGCAAGTTAAGAGCCTTTCAAGTTATAGGACAGCATTTAAAACATTCCAAATTCAAATAATTAATGACATATTTCCCCCACCTCCAATTTCAATGATCTTTCCCATTTCAGTGCGTGAATTTCATCTTTTGTGTCTCAGCATTTTTCCTTTATGTCCCCAATAATCATTATTATACCTCTTGCCCCATTCCCACTTAGCACTTTTTGATTGATAAAAATGCAAAATATTAAAAAATTAAAACCTTATACAGTTACATTGTGGAAAATCCAAGGCCTATATAAAATTATATCTCTTCACAGGTAATGAGCACTGTAGATCTTAAAAATCAAGGTGCAAGAAACTCCCTAGTAAGAAAGCAATCTGTCCCTTCGTAAATGTTCACTTTAATGTCAAATGGTTACAGGATGCCTTGCACTTGCAGGTTTTATAAGACTGTCAAAACTTTTGGTGGGGTTAGATGATAAACATCAAATGCTTCTTCGAATCTGACTAAATCTTGCTAAGTCAGTGTTACCTATTACCTGTTTCCTGAGCCACTTCCTTATTTCCTCTCCTTGGTGATCGCCTTCTTCTCTTTTTCTAACAATTTTTTCTTTTTTGACTGGGCCTGGCACTGGAGTATGTGAACCCACTTAAACCTTTTAACACTGTTGTCAAAGAAAGTCTTTCAGCTTTGGAAACCTTACCCTTCTTATATTCCTGCAGCTGTGATATTTCTCCACTGTTGCATAAGGCAGGGTAGTTGTGGTTTAAAATGTATGTAGCCATGGGCAAGATGCCAAAGTCTACAGGGTTTAGGCTGTCCCCAACTAATTGAACTCTGCTAAACAGGCAAGTTATCAGAATAGCTGGGGTTTAACATCTCAGCAACCTTGTAATAGCATTGATCTAAATCATGCAAAAGTTAAGGCCATGGGGATAAAAGGAAATCGTTTGAGTTGGTTTAAGATTTTTTTTGTATTTTTTATGCCTTTCCCACTGGTAGTTTCCTATTGTGCTTATAATTCTTGAAAATTTCCTTTTACTCCTGTGTTCTGGGATGTTTGAGCCACTCAACAACTGCAAAAACCTCCAGTGACCACCAGTGAAAATGGGGTCAGTGTGGAGCTTGAGAATCTACAATTTCCTCTACTCTTGAGGAGGAGGGGAAGGAGTGAGGAGACATCAGTTTTCCTTAGCATGGCATGGGCAGCAGCAGTCATGCCTCAGGATTCATCCTGGAGAGTAGGGCAAGGCACTCTCCACCCCAACGCCTTTCAGAAGATGATACAGCCAGGTAGTCTTTGCTGGAAGAGACAAGCAGGAGGTCCGTGGCCCAATATTGCCCTGGAGCATCCAGGTGATGCCAGGACTCCGTAAACACCTCCGATAGAAGTGTCTGAGTGCCTCAAAAGTGCAGTGGTTAATCCTGACTCCCAGAGTGGAGCTGGGCAATTTGTCACTCCCTCTGCCATTCTGTGGCATCCTGCAGAGACAGGGCTGCTGCTCAGATGCCTGGAATCTCTTTCTTGTTGCAGGTCCTAGGGTATGTGAAATATTCCCTAGACAAAGTGTAAAGGAACTCACAAACACAGCTGTAAAATTAAGTGCCACGGTGCCATAAATATCTGTTTTCAATAGTGCACACAGTATTAAGTTTCTCTCCTGAATGAACAAATTATTTACAGCCTCAAAACCAAGTTAATGACATCTTCTATCTAGAAAGAAGCATATTTCTATAGTTTCAATATACTCACAGAAAATGCTTTCAATCTCTGTTATTGCTCAGAAAATTCAGCTATATTGTGACTCAAAATTTTCCTGCCTTTTAGGTAGTGAAAGACAACAATCAGGACCATCAAGTCCTTTAATTTCTAATTTCTGTAAATATAATCTATTTTATTTTCTAATTATCCTCAGAAATTGCATTAGAATTTGCTTGGGCTCACTACTGCACTACTGCTCTACTAAACTACTGCCCTATCTGTGCTTGGTGCTTTTGCATTTGTCTGACAGGTGCTTCATTACTGTCCCTGATTTTTTTTTTTTTAATACCTATGACTATTTCTGCAGAAGTGATTAGGAAATATTTTTGGATAATGAACTTGGAGCATAAGCTTTATGTTATTCCTCAAAATTATTTTCCAGTGCCAGACATCCCATTATCTGTGTTTTAATGGAACATACATCCTCTTCAGCTGCACTCTGGGAGGTGTTATCTGCAAGGATCCAAGAGAGTCTGTTTGGTCATGGACAAACATCATGATGATATACAACAGGCCTGGTCCACACCAAAAAAAGGGATAATAAGCCTGTTTTCCAGAAATGACTATCTTTAGATCTTTACTTCATCTTGTGTTTTCCAAGGCTTGTTGGAAAACGTCCATATCTGTTGGAACAAAGGGGAAGAAAGCCCTAGGAGTTTTCTATTTTTATTATCACACAGCTGACTTGGTTAGCATGCAAATCTAGTATCTCTGTGCACTTCCTGTTTATCTCATCCTCAGGCTTTAGAGGATGTCATAGCATGCTGGCCAATAATATAGGGCATTTAACAAGAAAGATTTTGAGACTGACTTGGTGATACGTGACTTGTGCTTTGAAGTACAACTTAATGCGCACATGTGATTAAAAGCTTTCGTAACTGTAGAGGGAGCTTGACAGTGTGATTCAGGTGCAAAAATACATGAAAGGGAAGTCAATATATTTTGGTTTATTGCAGCTGTCACAAATTTTATATTACCACAGTTATGAAGAAATGATGTACTACTTTTATTTTTACATTTGAGATTGAAGATGATATTGTTAGCAATGTCAACACTAATGTCTCTTTATGGTAAATGTAGATATTGAGAGTTAAGAATATACTGACAAAGACAAAGCAAAAAATATAAGCTGAATTTAAGGACAGAGAGTAAATACTGATCACATATCTTTACCAATAAAAATTACTCGTACTCTTATAGAAACTGGCGAAGGCAAAAACTAATGCAGCATAGCTCAAAGGGAAGCCTAAATACAAAATGTTAAATGAACCATATGTATTCAAAATGGAAAGAAACATATTCTCAAATCTGATGATAAAATCTTCAGAGCTTGCAAATATTCCATATGGTCTCTATTTTATATCTGTTGCTACTTTCAAGGAATAAACAGCACTGTCTGTACAGTATAAGTAAAGCAGAAAAAAAAACGTCTGGTGGATCAAGCTATATCAGACTATATTTACATCATATAAACTTAACAGCAAGTGTCTACTGGATCAGATCCCTGCTGCAATATTGGAGAACAAAGATTCCTTGTATTATTTGTGGTAATAGAAGGGCTGTATATTAACTTTAAATTTACCTGCCTTACAAAAATAAGCAAATGGGCTTAAAAAAAATATAATCAGCTGTTAAACTACTCCCTAGCTGCAGAATCTGTCACTTTCAGAAAGTGGGCAGGAACTATAGAAACAACTTTTAAATAGAAGCTTTAAGACCCTTAAAGCTGTATGCTGAGGTGATGTGTTACAAGGGGGACTGCTTTACAGTACGACTCCTGAGACCACTTATTCATGTGTGAGTGTGAGAGTTGGTGCAATTTACTCACCAAATCCCAAATCTGCCATGTTACGGGAATACAGCTCCACCTATTTAAATCAGGGGTCTCCACCTCAACAAAACAAAACTTTCCTGCCTTTAGTACATTGTCCCTGTATTAGAATCAGCTAAAAAGGAGGACATGGCTGTGTAAATTTAATTTTGCCTATACAGGCACAGGGCATGGAAGATAAATGGACAGGTAGGACACATTTCTATGAAAATAGGAATTTGATGAAATTAATTATCTGGAGAATAAAATGAGGGAGATGAAGGAAGCAATGGATCTTGTAAGAGAAAATTAAAAACTGAACTGCATTCCCACCTTATTTTAATTTTAGACTTCTTACAACTTTTGTTTCTAACAGGTTTTAGTTATGCAGTGGGCCTGTGCAAACACAGGCACATTGTCTTGTTCACAAAGCCTTCACCAAAATAAAGCTGATAGAGACCACAGCTCCACCAGCTGAGAACTGGATACTAGTCAGCAGGGTAAGGTAATGTGTGGAGATTGGAAAATGAGGTTTGTCACTTGTTCAAAGACAGGGGAGGTGGAAGGGGAGATGAAGAAGTAAGGAAAAATGATGGAAGTGGAAAAGAAAGGCCAGAAGATTTTAATAAGATATATTCAAAGAAAGGCAGGAAAAGGAAAAGACTGGGAATGCTTTTGTAAGAGGATAACAATTACTTGTTTGCAGGATTCATCAAGATGTGCCGGGAGAATCCATGAATTCCTTGCATGCAGTCATGTTCATAAAGCATGTGCACCTAAGTAAAGCATGAGCAAATCTGAAGAACTTTGGGCTTCAGAAGCTTGTAATTTTCTGACCATCTGGAGGATCTTCTTGGGGATATTTTTAAACAAAAATGTAACCAGTTGGAAAAAGAAGTCTAGACATGAACAGGTCCACATATTGTACCTATGTGCAAGACACAACATTATCTGCATTCTTGGCTAGATGGCCATAAAATATTTATGAATCCAGGAATCCATTGATTGCAGTTGAATATGTGACCATAACAGGGCATTTTCTTAGGTGCTTTTTAGTTGTCTCTAAATCTGTCACAAATAACCTGGAAAGATACAGAGAATTTCTGCCGGATATCTCTATTTTCTTCAAAAGTAACAAGATATCATGTGTGAACAAGCCAGGATTGGACCTCAGGTTCCTATTTCAACCTGTACTGCCATCAATATTGTTGTGTGATGAGAAAAAATCCCTCAAATATTCCATCTGAAGCAAAAAAAAAAAGTCTAGATCTTTCCATATTACTTGGTGAAAGATTTGAAGACTCAAATCCCTATTTAAAATCTACCAGTGTTGTGTCATAGCATTTTTACCAGAGCCCTCGTAAATCAAGCCTTGATTTTTCTTTCATTTTATATTGCAGTGCGCTGCCACTTGGACATTAGCCATACTTTTCACTTCAGCAACTTGTCTGTGGCTGAAATACTTGTCAAACCATTAAAAGTTCTACAGGAATTTTCTCCTCAATCTTCTATGCTCTGCGTAGAAAGCCTTTGCTCAGCAGAGGCAACGACAGCCTTGAACCAGGCAACAAATAGTCAGTGTGGTGTTTTCACTTACAAACATCCCAGAAAATGGGTGGTCAGGATGATGGCAAGGGACAGGACCATCCCAGCTTCCCCAAGCCCCAAAAGGAGGTAGAGACCTTATTATGGTGGACAGAGCAAGGCTAGATCTTAAATTCCCAAGTGGAATAAACTGAAGCAAATCCATCTCAGGTAGCATCTCTTCTGAACATGAGAAGTCTGGCTAGATGTACAAGTGCTGCCCTTGTCTGGCATATGGCAGTCACCTTTCTTGCCAAAGACTGGGCTGTGCTACTGCACTGACTCTTTTCCAGTAACTGCAGGACCATATTCTGTAGTGTTGAGATGGTGGTGCTGTTATTTGGGGGTTGGGAGTTTATAGGCAGCTCTGCACCTGTATTGACCTCCCCACTATCAAAACAGATTGTCTGGAGTTTGTCTAGTCAAAACTAGAAATGACTGTGAACTTGAGGGCTGATATTCTGTCCTTCATGCCTTAGGAAATAACCCAAGTGCCCAGGCTGGAGGAGCATGGAAGATGGCAGATAGCATGACAGATAGTACGGCAGATAGCAGATAGAAAATGTGGTAATTTCAGGGTTGTCTAGACAGACACTCCGCTCCAGACTGGCTCCTGTGGAGTGACAGATCACTCATTTCAATGACTTGCATCTCTACTGAATTTTAATTAACAGAAGTGTGAGGAGCAGGTGTTAACTTGTTTTATAGATTCATTATAGTCCCTCGGGCTCTCTAGACAGTTAGATATAGTTACCAAACGTTTAGAAGTTCCTGCTTCTGACCCTTTTAATCTCATTTACAAACTTGTATTTGTGACAGGTATTTATTCACATTAAGAATATTACTTTGAAACGAGGCATTTAAACCCCAGGAGGTGCAGACCAGTCCACCAAGAGCACTTCAGTAGGAATTGGATGTGTTTTTTCTGCATCTAACTTGTGGGGAGATTGTCAGCTCCCTCCTGGCTCCAGCTCTGCATTTGCCTTTCCCCTCTATGTGTTCAGGGATGCTACCATTCACCCTGTCATAACTGCTATCTCACAGCTGTCCCACTCAAACTATCTGAAATTGCACACGTTAGCTTACGCACTACAATTCAAAGCGGTCTCTTCTATACTGTATTGTTTTGAACTGAGGTAGAGAGCAATTACATGAAAAGCTACAAGCCACACACAGAGCGGTAACGTTGGGGGTGTATTTGTGTGTGTGGTGCACAGAGATGCTAAGGGCACTAAATTATTCACAGAGCCAAAATGGGGAATGTGGCCAAGGTTAGGCTCATTTTTTAACACCTGTTAGACATTTTTCCTGCATAGTGGTCAGCAGTCCCTAAGTTACTTGGGCTCACAGTGCACTTCTGGTACAGAAATAAGTGCTAGAACCTGGGGCCCTCAGATACCAACCAGGTACCTACCTCTGATATTACCTCTAAACTTGAAAAAGAATCTCTATTGTTTCCTGGAGTTAGGTGCCTGCCAGTTTGGCTTTTCTCACAGAAACAGACATTCACCTAGCCATTTTGTAAGGCAGTAAGTGGAGATTTGTTCTTCATTTACCCAAATGAAGGGTCTTAAACCTGTATATGCCATACTACCATGAAATGTTCTGCTCACCAGCAGGACTGGCTTCCCTCTGATCAGTGCACTGTTAAACATACAAGCAGCTCCAGGAGCAGAGGTTGAGAATGTTCCATGTTATCCATGCTGACAGCATCTCCTGGTGATAGTGGTGGTGGGCTTATGATCAAGTTCCTGCAGTAAAGGAGCAGAAGGGGGATGTAAAAACATCTCTTACCTACATAATGAATCCCACAGACACATCTCTGTTGAACTGACATTCTTCTCTCAAAACTTTAGGCACCAATAAGAAAAATCTGAGTTTCTTTAGGTTCCCTTTACAGTAAGAAATATTGTAGAAATCATAGACACCTCTAGAGAATAATTCAGATTTTGGTCTTTCTGTGATGATTACAAAGAAGCCAAGTGTGACCATAATCATAATTACAATGCCTCTGTTAAATATGTAGAGGAAAGCAGGTTTTGGTGCCTGAGAACAGTCTCTAGAAGCTGTTGTCCTTGACTTCCAGACTGGCCTTAATCCAACAGGCAAGTTTTGAGTATGTCTGCAGGCTCTGCTGTATGCATTTCACAGCTGAAGGTGTGTTATTTTGATAACTCCATCAGGGCTACAGTGCTGAACTGTTCTAGAGACTGAGGAGCCCTGCATTAAGAGATTACTAGACCCCGGGTCCTTGTTATTGCACAGAAATGATGCAATGTAAAATTTAGGGAACTGTAATGGGTGGAGCAGTAAGACCTGTTATGATTTAACCTTTTACCATCAGCAGTAAATCCCATTGTATGTATGTCTTTTATAAGAACTGGGCAGGACACAGTGTGGAAGGATGTTGACACAGGATTTTACAGTAGCTAATAGATACCATTTGCTGCAAAGAGAGCTCAACAAAGGCCCTGAGCTAAAAAAAACCACATCAGTCCACAAAAATCATCTTTAAATTGTAATCACCCCAGTGAAAACTTTAGTAGAACAGAACTGTGATTCTCTGTTTCAAAGGAAGCCATTTGTGGGCTAGACCATGCTGGGTGCTGCATTATCTAATGGCTTGCAAGGTCAGATTTTCAAGGCTTAAAGTGTTTTCTGTCCTGTTAGGATCAATAGGGATTGGCAGGTTTCCTTGAATACATTTGAGGCATTAGAGCTATCATAACTAAAGCTTTCTGTAAATATAAAGAAACTTTTGAGCTGGCATATGGAAGGGAAAATACCATTCAGAAGTAATAAAACTTCTCTCATCTGTTAGATGACTTGACTACCATCTGGGGAGGTTGCACAATCATTATCAGGCAAAGTAGAAATATTACTTCAAACTCCTTAGTCCCACAGAATCATAAAAGAAATATGGAAGTTGATAATGACAGGAACAAAAGAATATATAAAAGATGTTTTTGGAACATGGCAAGTGAGAAACTCTGCCAAACACAGATCTGGTCTTCCAACCCTCACGATAATCCATATAATTTACTAACTTTAAAGGGCTCCTGACAACATTAATTTCACACACTTGATCTGCAGTGAGCTCTTCTTAACTGTCAAGAGGTGTCTGAGTCATTTTTATTCCTTACTCAAGGATTTTAGTTCTGCAGTCTTGTCTTCACCCAGAGTCTACTCAGCGTCCTTAGAGCAGCACAGGGGCAGGTGGTGCTGGCAGACACTGAGCTGTCTGTTTTAACCACATAGACTGTCACTGCTCAAAACAGATAAAAAAAATCACAATATTGAAAACACCATCTGCTGTGGGAATGTAGTCCCCACAATGAGGTATGGGAGGGAAATGCCCACTGCAGTGACTGTGTGAACACACCTCACTCTGTTCGGCAGGAGCATGCACAGCAGTTCCCTCCCTTTGTTTCAGGAAAGCAAGCAGTGGGAAAAAAAAAAAGTTTGTCAAAAGCTGGGAAAACACCTTGGTATTTGAGTTTCAGCTGAAAGGGAGTGAATCCTGCTCCTCATTAGGGAAGTTCAGTACTAGAGGAAATGAAGGTGATGCTTAATAGATGCTGTGTTTCATAAAGACCTCAGATTTTATTTAAACATATGCTTGATCTTCAGGCCTGCTTAGTGTGGTGTCCCTTGCCAAGGCTGTTGAACATGCTTGAGGGATTGCAGGAAGGGCTGCCCCCAGGCGCTGAGAGCTGGCCCAACAGTCAGATGAAAAAACATAGAAATGGGAGCAGTCCATCACAACAGAAACTTGTGCTGCAGAAGACCCTGTTGTGTCCACACAGGCTCATCTTGACCATTGCAGTTAATGACTTGAGTAGTTTTCTAGGACACTTAGCTCCAGGTGCTGGCCTAGACTGACATGCAGCACCATTTTTAGTACAATCTAATCACAGGCGAGTAAACCTAAAATGCAGTGTCTTTTTACTGTGTAGTCAGAGCTTTTCTGTTCAATGGATACTGTGAAGGTACCAGCAAATACTTCAGGATATGTACCAGCACCAATAAATATCTATGCCTGCATTTTACACAGACTGTTCTGGTGTTTGGAAGATTTACATAGGTAAAGATAGCAGTGGAGTTTGAAAGATGGATTTTTGCTTGGTAAAGGCAAGCTCCATGAAGAGCTAAGTGCTAGTGAAAACCACTTAATACAACACAGCTGTTTTAAATTAATCAGAGAAAATCACTGCCCTAGATAAGAGCCTTGCTCTACCCCTGCTATGTTCTGGTGCTTTTGAGCTTGACAAAAATATATTTTGAAGATTCAGACTGAATTTGCAACAATTATATCTCAGATTTCCAGAAGCTGCTAGTGTGACAAAACACAAATTTCTAAGGTCATCTGAAAGAAAGGCAGATGTGGAGTAGAGCAGGTGCAGATAGCCAGTGAGGTAAGACAAGCCAGATGCAAAGCTAGCAGGCAAACAAGAAGGTAAGACCATATTTTTCATGTGACCCTACAGAGACTTGTTTAGCAGTTTGGGTCTATGCCAAATAGTTCACTGCACCTCTAAAAATTGCTTTACTCTAAAAGAGTAATCTGAAGATCCCTGGACTGCAGTCAACTTAATATCACACATATCTGCATCTTCAAAGCATTCTCTTTGGCTCAACATAGCAACAGAATCATAACTATTAGTGGTTATTTCAACCTTGAGGTAATTTGATGCCTTGCTACTCCACCCACTAAGCAAATAAATTTACTTTGATGTCCCTTTAATGTGTCACAGAAGAGCCTTGTATTTAACAGTGTGAAAGAGATTATTCTAAAGATTATAATTTTCAAATGAAGACCAAGACTAAATGTTGTATTTGTAGTCCATTCTTTCAGCTCCCTGAAATCTGGCAACTCTGATGACAGAGAGGACTTGTCAAGGCATTTCCCTACAAAAAGGGAAACATTTTTATTCCAAAGTCAGTCAGTTATTCCGAAGATATTTATTAAGATGGACTTGATCATAGTGGCCAGGTACCCTGCTCTAACCCTAATTCACTGTTTAACAACTGTTCAACATCTATGGAGTTATATGAGAGGTGAAGAGTTGCAACTCACTGGACACTGGTAAATCGTGCTCCAGCTTCAGCTAAAGGCATGCAATAATAACTGAGACTACTGCTCTGTATATCAGAGTATTTATTTTGCAACACAGTTACATTCTTACTGTACCTGTAGCTTAAAGTATGCTCTAGTTCTGCTCTAAGCTCCGCATGCTGCTGGCAGACACTGAGCAGGAAACCCCACTTCTCAGAGTACTTGTTCCCCAGCCTAAATATTTCAATCCTACCACTAATTCCAGGGCCACTGATGTCTGTATTAGGAGGTGGAACTCAACCTGACAACTAAGTCCTTTGCTATTTTAATGGTAAGTAATGGGACTAAGGTAGATATATGGACTATAGGAACACTTTAATGTTTTTTCAGGCAAAATGTCACAGCAGATGCAATAATTCTAGAGTAAACTGTAGGTAGCAACATGTGCTCTCACTGGAATTCAAACACAGTAATCCTTTTATTGTCTTAATCCATAAATTTTAATGCATATGAGCAAGCAATCCTTGCATGTGAATCTCAACTCTCATCTTTCACATACAAAGAGACATTAGATATATTTTAAAGTTAAATAACAAAAATGTAGCTTAATATCCTTTGTTTATTCCTAAGACTATGTGGATCATACATAGTGTTGGAAACAGCTTATTCAAAGAACTTGTTTAAATAAAGATCAATTTGCAGATTGTACCAATGACTTTGTACAGACATATTAATGTACATAGACATGTAAAAAATAGAAAACACACAGGAAAATATACACTTAATACATTTGAAAAATATCAAGATTTGGAAAACATTAAGACATCTGGGTGTACAGCACATGTAAACCATTTTGTGGTGAAACCAGAACTGATGAATTGCACATTCACTGATATCCACTACAGTATAACAAAGTCAGCTCTTTTCATCACTAAGCTAATGCTTCAGCAATAGGTTTCAGCTAAAAAAACCCCAAAAACATAAAAGCCCAGTTAATGCCTTAAAAACATTTGTGTACAGAACAATAACAGTAACAGCATGTGGATTTAAATGAGCTACAAAAAAATCTTATCAGAAGCAGAACTGTAATATACCTATCATCGATCATCTTAATACCAAAGACATCTGGCTGCATTTTGCATCTACTAATATTAATGATGATGTTCTATCCTTCAGCTTTAAGGTTGTGCAGCCCTGGATTTCCACACCCAAGAGAATATATTACATAATTTTCATAGAATTATATTCTTTAGATAATCATATTGCTCAAAACCAAATGCTGATATTTTCAGTATTTATGCACAGCTCCTGACCCATCTTTCATGTAGATCTCCATGCCAGAGAAAACCTTACATTGAAATTTGGGGATATTTGCTGTAAGCAATCAGCAGCATATTATACAGAAACAGATATAATCATACCATCTCACTAATTTTGTCACTACCGAAGTTAGGAGCTTTTTCAATATAGTGAAAGGTGCCTTAAATTAGGTATGCCAGATCCTATCTTGGAGAATACTCTCTATCACCTAGGATGCCAAACCCCATATTGCATGACAATTTCCTATTATAACTTTACATATCTTACCTGAAGAAGCACTAATTCACAAAACTACAGGTGGGCACTCAAACTGTGGATAGATACAGGATCTTAGGCAAATACTAAATGTTGTGTCATGAATTGCTAGCCCTATTTCTATACAGGGCAACCCCTCTGTGTGCTACTAAAGCAAATAAGATGATGAGTAGTTCCTTGATATAATTTGTTTATTCCCTGACACTATTTGTGGCTTCCTTTCCCAAAGAAGAAGCTAGTGGAGGATTATATGTAAAATTGTGACAGGGAAGCATGACACAGAACTCAGCAGATCCTTTGTTAGACTTGCACCTGCCTGGTTAAAACACCCTTCTCCAATGCATGGTGGTGGAGTGGTGCCTTGATTGCCTGCTGTGTGACGGGATGAATAAAAATCCATAACTGGATAATTTTTAGGGACAGCAGTCCTATGGGTTGCCACTAACCTGTCACCCAGCTGCTAATCCCATTGGGTACCACAGCTGTGAATGAGTGGGCTGCCAGCACTGTGGGAGGGGACCAACACACAGCTTCTCCCTGGGGTGTCACCCAAAGAAGGTCTGCAAACACTGGGGATGTAGCTGGGCTGCAGCATGAAACTGCAGTTCAGAGAAGGTCTGAACTGAAACTGGCTTTCAGAGAAGGTCTTGTCTGTGCCAAGCAAGAGATGCTGGCAGTGTATTCTGCTGCCATCACACCACACACTTCTTATGATTGACAAATTACCGGATCCTGAAAATCTTATGCGTGCTTGCAAGGGGGATTTTTGTTATGTTTTTGGTACTGGCTTCACATATTGGCAAGTATTTTATAAAAAATCATTAAAGAAGTGGCATTTTGTGCAGGAAGAATACTTGATTGGCTTACAGGCTAAGGTAAACACTGAAGCACTTATCTAAGCATTCTTCCTGCACATAGACACTCTCCTAAACTGGGACCATAAATAAATTATGTTAACAAATTCACTGTATTTACATGTTACATTGAGACAGTTTCAATCAGTCTCAAGTATAGGTAAACTATCTCCCTATTAGCTTCAGAACATGCAAAAAATAGAGTAGATATCTGTTCCATCTAAGACACAAAGAAGAGATGTGTTTTCACTAAAAACACTAGAGCTCAAAACTCAGCATCACCAGTAAAATGCTAATAGACATTTTCAGATTCTATAAACCAAGTGTCTAAACAGAAAAAGTTTAATACGGAAGGGAAACATGTCCACATAAAATAAAACTCTTTCAAACGGAATGTAGTCAGTTTCTAAATACATTCAAATATTACAGTGTCTCTATAAATAAAAACTAGATAGTGCTGAAGACCTAAAACAGCCCTTTCCAAATGTTCAAGTGAATATATAGGTCTCTTTTTACTACCAATAATACACACTTGCTTGAACTACAGCTGTTCTAGTCTTTGGCAACTGTTCAAGTAACTTCCCCTCTTCTCTCCTTTGCAACCCTCCATCTTCCACTTTCACACAACAGAGTCACCAGGGCATATCTTAATTTCATAAGGTTTTTGGGAAAATACCACATGTCCCAAACTCTCTTTGTGTGTATGCAGTCAGTCAAGGAAGCATATCTTAATCCACCATGGTCCTTCAATTGTCACTCAGGCAGTGGTACTTCTCTAGTCTCGGTGCTACACCCAAGAGAGGCTATGTGCTGACAAACTCTCTCTTACTTGCACAGAGCCTGCTGAGAAGGATTTCAGAATAAACTTGATTTATTGGACCTCGGACATGATATGGGGACTGAGAATCTGTTGCATAGTCCTGCAGTTGTGATGGTTTGCTTTGACTGCCGAAATATTTCCCCAGCGTATAGTGCCTCGATAACGTCATTGTTATGTGTGGCCTTTCTTCAGAGGGATTGGATTTCACCACCTGCAAAAGAAACGACATATGTGAGTGCTTTCTGCCTGCACCTAGAAAGACAGACACTCAGCTGTGTGTGCAGAAATGCTGAGGCAGTTATCCATGAAGCAGGTCCTGAGGTGCCTTACCTTGAGGTGCAAGTTGCTCATAAACATTATTTTAATGGCCAACTTGTTATGTTGCAAACTAACCAAAAAGCAAGATCTTAATTTTTGAAATCTACATGCATAGGCCCATTATACTCAGATGTTTGACTTTGTAATGCCTTTGTGTATTAGACTCTGTTCTCTTCATTACAGACAGTTTACCTAAAACAAAAGTCATGACTCCTCCAAATTGCAGAAAAGTTTAAATCTTGGTCTGATACCAAGCACTTGAGGCACATATAACATGTCTCAGCTATGAGCCCTGTGAGAATGCCTCATTCTGACATATTGATGCAAACCTGGCCCAGCCCCACATTGAGAGGAAAACCCTCATGTGTCGTGTTTCTCCTACAAGGGAGTTATGGTGCAATTTAACATCCCTCTCCCCAGGACACCACATGGACAGAACCACAACATGATTCAGTAACTTAGTGTTGAAGAATGCTTCACCTTGGCCCCTGAAATATGTATAAAGTTCTGGGATTATCGTGTTCAACTTGTATGGAATAAAACTGTGCTCATGGGACTAACAAGTGAGAAAGTGAAAGGTACAGTTGTCAGGAGCTGAACCACTGGGGGCTGCTCTCCAGTGAAATGCTGAAGGTCTTGTCTCAGTGAATACTCAGTCACTGATGAATAATGAAGCAGCTTTGAGAGAGACGGAACTTTAGAACCTTACACATATGCAGGAGAGAGGACCTCAGCCCAGGCAGTGGCAAACCCAGGTAATGCAGAAAAGATGGTCAACTTATTTTTAAAATAGTTGCTGACTTAATAGCTCTGATGCCTATCAGTTTTCCTGCTGTATCAATCACAGCAGACACTTGAAAATGCAGAATTCATTTATTAATGCACATATTTATGCAGAAGAATGTTAGTTTTTAAAAATATAATGTATATATACTGTCACTGAACAATCAGAATCAACACATATGCGGTGAAGCTCATAATAAATGAAATAAATCATAAAAAATTAGGTGTGAGTGAAGAAATAACATGTGCAAAGGCTTGAAAGACTGAGCAGAAAGACTTTGAGGGAGCTGGCAGAACTGAAAATAGACAGGAATTATCCATGTAGAAAATTAATATATCCTCTGATCAATTTCATACAGCTAAGCCAAGGGCTATTATTTATTTTCATGCAATTACTGTAGGTTCATTTTTCTAAATTAGTGCCTTAGATCTTACAATTATTTCAAAATGATGCCACCTTGAACCAGTCACCCAAACTGCATTCCTGTTAGGCATAATCTCCCAGGAATGCAATCTAATGTTCACCCAGCCACCAGCAGCCAGCCACCTATTAAGATACAAAAATCCCAAGGTTGCTAATTTCTGTGTAGTGGTTATTATTTCACTGCCAGTAAAGTAGGAAATCAATCTGAATTTAAAAATAGCTTCTGTAATATTTGTATAGTGCTGACCAATGTCCATAAGCATTTTCAAAGAATGAGGTAGATAAAAAATCAAGTTCTCATGTGTGCATAGACCTAGAATTATGTTGGGCAGTAAGTGCCAGGGTTATGCAAGATTTTGTCCCAGCTCAGTATAATCCCTTTGAAAATCCAGATCCCTTAGAAATCTGAGCAAAGATTGTAGAGTCTACAGAGACGGAAATTTCTATGCTATCAGGGTCACCTGAGACCCTCTGAAATGGGCTGGTGGGAACTCAATTCTTCAGGTCATTCAGAGGGAATAGCTTTCTCTTCAGCCAGCTAGTGGGAGCTAAATGAGAACTGCTGAAGGCATTTCAGTTCTTGTTTTCTGACTGCACAGAATGGCGAGTCCTCCATTCCTGCACAGTCATGCTTTAGCTCAGATGTCATTTAAACAGGGGTGCCATCTTCTGATACTTCAGGAATGTCAGTTTTTAAGAGAAAGAAAGTGAAAGTACAAAGCACGAGATTTAATCTATCTCAACTGGTTTCAGAAAACATGGAAAGTGCTGGGGTTTCCCACAGTGTTCTTGGCTCTGTTCTTGGGGGCAAAATGCCATTTTCCTGGTGCAAACTGCTTCAGCACCTAATGAAACTCCACTTGCCAGGATGCAGAAATAAGATGATGACAAAACTACTAAAACTAATGAAGTATCAAAAGAACTCAAGGACTTTCTTTTTGCTTTCCTCAAGGATTGAGTCTGATTTTTGGTGCATGATGGATTCTACTGGGCATATCTATGGCTCTTTCAGGCACAATGACCTCTCAAGCCTCATTAATAACAGCTCTGTGAGCCAAATTCTCTCCTGATCTTCCCCAGAAACACATACTCTGTTGAGATTCCTTCAGCAGAGAAGCAAGACCAAATCTACACATAAGCTCATACAAAATGATGGAGCAGTACATGAAAAATGCTGATGACTGATCACACCCTGCTGTTTTATCTACCCAGTTCCATACAAAGCATTTGAAATATTTAATTTTGAAGCTTTCTGTTTCACTCACAAGATCTGTGGAAATGGCAAACATCAGCAAGGACCCACAAAAACATCAGCATCTGGGCTCTAGATAAAAAAGGGTGAATACAACTGTCTGGATAAAAAGGAGGGAAGCATTTGCTCCATGGGACTTTTTATCAATCACATAAATATCTACTCTCTGACTTACTCCCTCTTTTCCAACTTCATTTGGACTGAGCTATGTTTGTGCCTCTCAAGTATTGAGCAGAGTGGATTAGAGGACTGGTTAACTAACCACACCTGCTGATGTTGGCCCCAAAGCAGGATAGAGGCCATGGCCTGAAAACATGTGAGCTGCCGTGGAGCCTGAGGTGGAAACGAGCCATGTGGTTGATGCATGACACATGAGCTCACGTGAGTCTGATAACAATCCCAAAAAAATTCTGTAGATTTCAGTCAAGAAAGCAGGACTACCAGTGTGAGGGAGAACAAGCAATCTACACGTCTGTTTGTACAGTGGATCACTGTAACTATTCCAGATTATTTTTTCTCAGACATAGGAAAAGAGATATATAGCAGTAAGATTGGTTCTTCAATTTTAAGCTCTATTTTAATTGTACTTATGGTTTGATATGAGTATGCTGAGCTGTTCAGCTAGGAAGGCATCAGTCAAAAACCCATGAGACTGAGTAAAAAGTGAAACTGAGTCCATGCAGAAGCAGCAGAGATATATAACATGTAACAAATAATACAAGAACCAGGAAACTGTGCAACATGCTTTTATGTGAGTTAACTTTGCAGAAGGGTACGTTCATTTTTATTTCATCATGCCAGCAGTTCAGCATGTCCTTGGGTGGCCTTGCACTGAGAGCAGTGATTGACAAGTGCCACCATACAAACTGCTTTCCCCACAACAAGTATTCAGGCCTAACTTTGAGTGACAGATGCTGACCTCACCATGTACCTTCTTGTTTCTAAGATCTGACAGTTAAAATATCTTAAATACCTGGGAATGATATAAGCGTAAACTATTACCTCGTGGAAATGGCAGCCGCACTTCCCTTGCAGGAATTCTTTGTAACGTCCCATGGTGATGACAAAGGTGTCAACCACTTCATAGCCCAAATTTTTTGCTGTATCCAGAATAATCAAGTTTTCATTCCACAAGTTTTGCACTTCAGCCTGCATTCCAGATAAAATGTAGCAATGTCTTGTCAGAAGGACTGTTTAAAGGTTATTATGTCATGGAAAAAAATAGCAAAACTGCATTTTGAATAAGCAATTATGTAATACTACAGACATGAATTACTATAGATTCACTCTCGAAAGAAGCTACTACTCCAAGACTGATGTAGGGTTTTTTCCAGAAATTATAATTACTTTTCAGTAGGTGTGCAGCTTCCTTTATAGGAAGATTTCATGATTGTTTATAATTCTTGGGTAATGGTTTTTAACATGTATTTCACTAATATGAGGTGTAATTCAGAAAAAAAATTCCAATTATATAGTTTGTCTGTTACAAATGGTGAAAATGCTCCTTTAAAGAAAAATTCAGCTTCAAATCAAATTCATTGAGGCACTTGCTTAAAAGGGACTATAGGGTCATAGGTATCTTAAATATATTAATATTTACTGAAGAACAGATTATAATTTCTGAATATACTTCAGGAAGACCAAGAATAGAAAAAAAAGTTAGCCATAAGGTTGGCAAGGCAGTGGATTTGACATGGCAGACAAAAGGCCTTGAGAGTAGCTGGGGTAATCCTGAAGCCTAGAGCATATAAACCACATGGGTAATTTGGCATATGATTCCAATATTGAAAGGGAAAAGAATGTTGCTTATGCACTATAGCTGATTTCTGGAGTTTTGTAAATTTAATGAAAAAGAAAAAGAAAAATTCTTAGGAAGCCTTTAATACTCTATCCTTGCCTCACATACCCTGGATTGAAGCTCTTCATCCTAGGATTGAATTTTGCTGGAATCTATGATAGGAGCTATGAAAATGTTTCTTTATGTTGATGACAATAATAATTTTCTTGCTTTATTCTATTTAGGTCCTCCAGGTAAGTTAAGAAAATTGTTTGAATCAATAAGAAGATATTAAGTAGAGACAAGTCAGATAGGCAATACTAACTTATTCAGAAAGAATGGGCAAAATCAGACAGGGCAGTCTCTGTAGCAAAGAGAAGGGTGAGAGTAGCAGGAAATCACCCGCTGAGTGCAGCAGTGTGTTATCGTTGCAAAAAGACGTGGGCGCTAGTCCCCAGCGCTCAAGGAGTGCTGTAATCTGTGAAAGGCAGTAATTTTCTCTTTTCAACACCTGGGAATAGCTGGAGCATGACACACAGCACTGGTAAGCAACATTTACTCTGCTCTGCCTTCCAGAGCTTCTCATCCATGCATTTTGTGTGTGTTCAATAGAGAATCACTATCTAAATTGTAAATAAAAATAGTGAATTGAGCGTGTTGCACAGTGCATTGAAATGAGCACATTTGTTACTCTGAGAGTCTTGGGTATGATTTAAACTGACTGTAACATCTGATTAACAGGCAAATAACAGGCTGGATTCACTGGTACATTCCAGCTGCTCTGTAATGTTCTGGCTTCACAGGTGGGTTAAGATAGATTTATTGAGTTGTGCAAGCCAGACAAGTGAATTGGATGCAGCAGTAACCATGGAGGAAGCCTGGGGAGGGCCTGTGTGCAATGTAGTATGAGGAGCAGTCGGCTTATCCCCAGCACGATCTGTCAATTTTGGCAGCAGGATTCATATTGGAGCTTCTTCTTCTGTTCTTGGGACAGCTGACCAAGCATGGCATCTCAAATGGCTCTCTGATTGCAGCAGAATCCATGAAATAAAGAAATTGGTTTGAATCCCTATCAAGCAGGATGAGCAATTACAAATATTAATCTTCCTTTGATCCACTTAAAATGTGCTCAGCAGACGTTGTAACATATTTAGGCCAGACAGCAAAATTAATGATGAAATGACAAGTCTTCCATGAAAATGCACTCAACACGTACTGTAGCTTACCTGTGACAGAGAATGGATTCCATCCACTGGAAGATGAAAGCCCATCCCTATGGATTTGACAATTACCAGGATATTTGATAGATTTTCCCTGTTTTGCAAATTAAAAAAAAAAAAACAAGGACACACTTTTTACTTAACAGGCACATCAAAAGACAATTCATGTTTTATTTTTTTTTCAAAGTCACTTAAATACACGCCTACGGAAAAAAAAAAAGAAGTTTGTATTTAAATTTTTTTGTTGTTTCTCATAATTTATCATATCAAAAATTGGAATAACACCAAGTACATAACATTACCTATTCAACACCTTTTGGATAGTTTGCAGGTGATTGGAATTAAGCCACTGAACACCACCTACAATTAATACGGTCTGGTCTGTGTTCTCCAGGGGACGTGATCTGAAACCCAGAAAAGAAAAACAACACATGTTGCTTTAAACAGATGGCAAACATTTTAACTACATTGCTTTGCATTTCACTGAACTATATCTGGCACCCTGATCAGAGGCCTGATGTAATTTTCAGCTATTTTTTAACCACACAATATGATCTGTGCACCTTATGTTTTATTGTTTACTGACTTTAATTGTAAAATGTGTTAAACACATTTGTGAATAGAACAATAATACAAAAAAGGGAGACTCAGAGTTTGTGCAGTACCTACCTCTGCAGCAGCTGTTCCAGTGCTTTTTCAAAAGTCGGTCTCTGGTTTGCATTCATCCAGAACTGGGGGTAGTAGGAATAACTGATAAATGTTTTCCCCTCATTGATATTGTGATAACATTTAACATCATGAGTCTTCTGCCATTCCTGAAGAGTCTTATTCACTCTTTCAATTAGATAATACATCATGCCTCTGTTAGTTGAGTCACCTATAAAAAGAATCTTCAGATGGAAAAGGTATGACTTATAAGTTGTACAATCCAGAAACCAAAAGCTAAGAAAATAATACAGCTAGTTGGGAGGTTTTTAAATGCTTCTTATAATGTTCCAGAAATATCTTTGTGAACAGCCAGTACCCTGGCATCTTAATATTAAATTTGTCCTTTAGCAAAATCTGTGTAATTTGATTAATAAAAAGCTTCATTATGTATTTTAAATGCAAAAAGTAAGGTTATAGATGGATATAGCTGCAAAATTAGCCTGTATCTTTCATCCTCGGTGATAGTTTCTTTTGCTTAAGTTTATATTTACTTCTAATTGCTAGTACACAATTGCTCTCATGATTGCTTGCAGCTTCCTGATTTTTTTCCTACAGTTTTCATGTGGTTTGCTCCTGCACAGTGTGTATTGGTCTTCTATAAATGGGATTCATTAGAATTTGCACCAAAGTAACACACACACACACCCCCACACCCACACACTCCACGAAGGATGCAGCTGCTGCCTTATTTGTAGAGAGATGGTCTTTCTGCAGGTTGAAAGGGGAAAAAAAGGGGGTTATTTGGGTGGAGGATAATCTGAATAGAGTCCTGTCACGTGTGATGTGACCACCAGAAAGCATCACAGCCTGAAGGGAGTTAGAAATCCTGCCAGGACAACAGAAGTATGTCAAGTATAGCAGTCCCTGCTCAGCTACCCTGAACTTGCAAACAAATAAGTCAAATTTGGGTTTTCACCTACTCATTCTGTAGATTCCTCTGAAAAAACAAACATATCTGTATGGGGAGACCACAGAACCTAAAGTGTTGTAGGAATTTTTTTTAATGCTATTGCCCTATTTTGAGTGGATAGGACTAGCATTTCCTTCTGATGAAGTAGGTAATAGAAGACAAGTCCAAAGAGTAGGAGAACGCAGGTTCACTGTGGTTTGCCAATGAAACTGTGTGCAGAATCAATTACCCCAATCAACTCAGCCAGACATCCACAATGAGGAGCAAACATGTAAAACTGGGATTAAGAAACCCCACAGTGCCATCACACAGTAACAGCACTGTTCTCTGCACAGAAATACTCAGCTTCTCCTACCTCCTCTGGCACTCAGGGTAGTTGGCATCCTGCAAGTTGGGATTTTGTTTCATTTCTTAATTTGATTTGGAGTTTGATGTTTTACCACTTCCACCTTGAATATTTGATTATACAAATAAAATTCAGACTGCACAAGATTACATGTTTAAGGATATATTTCCAAATTTTTTTTTAGAGATTTTATGTGGTACATGCATTTAGGACTACACTCATCTAACACATCTATCTATCTATTCCCTTCAGGAATGTCACAGTTTTGAAAACTGATTCCACTTCCCACTATTAACCCATTGTGATTAAAAATAAGCCACAACAGTGTACCCACAGAAGAGAAGGAATTTCAGATGAGCCTACCCTCATCTGATGTTAGGGCCAAGAACTGGCATGACAATGCCTTCAACTTCCCATGCCTTGCCCATTGTGGGCAAGAAGAGAAGAAGCCCTTGATAGATTATGTACAGTACAGCCCTTGTAGAGAAGCCCTTGATAGATTATGTACAGTAGCAAACAAATTAAAACTAGCACTGAGCTCATAGAGGCTCTTCCAACTCCTGTCCTGGACCTCTCAAAGCTTCTTCATGGAGGAAATTCTTAAACAGCTGCTGTTCATGTTTGTATTGCACAAGCAATACAAACTCTCTCACACGCAAGGGGGTTTCCAGCTTTTCACATCGTGTCAGAAGAAACCTCTTTAAATCAAGTATAACATGACTCACAGAAGTCAAGGATCCCTGGATCTATGGAAAGACTGATTGGATATTCTCTTTCCTTTTCTGACAGACACATACATGCATAAAATTATTTACAATTAAGAATACAGTCCATGCTTAAAATATGTCCTAATTCTGAAGTAGGTTAACTTGAGGTTTTAAGCAACAATTCTTTTAGGTTGCAAAATCTCTTGATTCTCCAGTCTGTCTATATCCGTGACTATTTAATCTCCATTTCATAAGCCCATCACTGCAGTATCTTGATGCATATCTATTTAAACAGTAGTTCTCAGATATTTGCAGGCAAGGACATCATGAGCTTGTAAATGTGGGTGAGAACATTTCTGTAAAAACCCAACATATCGTGAGCAGAATAACAAACAGGCCCTACCAAGTTACACACATACAGCAGGTGGTAGAACATACAAGACTGCTTCTCTTCTAGTATCACATGACACCATTTTGTTATCACAGCACATGGGAATTGCAAAGAAGCATATTCGGCTATTAATTACACAGAATTGGTAGATGGGACATTTTTATCTCATTCTAGTGTGACTAGAATTCTCATCATTGGTTTCTCCTAACTATATTTGATCTAATCTCACCTACTACTGAGTTCAAATAGCAGGACAACAACTTCCATGGAAAAAAGAGAAGAAATGAACCATGGCCAGTGTCAATGAACAGGATGCACAGATACCTTTTTTGCCAACTTTGTGCATTCACTAGCAGTTTAGGTGTGAAGAGTCATGCCAAACATTTCCTAAGTCTCAAACACTGCAGAGCATCAAAGATTAAGATCTCTTTCCCATTTTTTTTTGTTATGTCAAAATTAGAGCAAAACACATACACACATCCCAATCCACACTACTACAAGATTTAGCATTTTCGGGCTTTGCAATTTTCCTACACCTACATAGGTACAAACAGTGGACTCATGAACAAATTTTCAAGTCTGCCCTGGGTACCTTTCTGGCCAGGTCTGGAGGTGGAAGGGCACTATGTGCA
Source organism: Ploceus nigricollis (assembly GCA_013399945.1). Classification (NCBI taxonomy): domain Eukaryota; kingdom Metazoa; phylum Chordata; class Aves; order Passeriformes; family Ploceidae; genus Ploceus; species Ploceus nigricollis. Next base: position 255,361 of record VXBC01003471.1, on the reverse strand, counting down.
GTCATTTAGTAAACCCCTACCAGAAGAAACAAGTTAGTTACGATCATGTCTAAAAGTGGCAGCTCTAGTCTGGAAATGCCGTGATGCTGGGCACCATAGGAAAATATCAGGTGGACCTTAGCATATTACTATTGTTGTTGTCCTGATGTTCTGAGAATGTGAAATAGGTGACAGGAGTCAGAGCAGATTCCTTTAGAGCAATAAGTGTAACTAGATGAAACAGACAACTCTTAGGGCCCCGACATACTTCTTCAAATACCATCACAAGACTGATGAGACTGCACTCAGCCTATTTCCAAATCAGGAATGAGAAAGATAGCAACATCACACTAGGTAAGAATACAGGTTGTACCACTAGGGAAATTAACCTAGACTTTTAGAAACAGGTCTGCTAAGAGAATAGTCAAGGCTTGCTGCAAGTGGGAAAGAAAGAAATGAACCAAAGTGGACTTGTAGTTGTACACAAAGACAGATCAAAAGGGGAGGTCATCTTTAAAGATGTCAGTCAATTATAGTAACCATATTAGCTTACAGTCATGAAGTCTTTGATTGTTCAAGTAGCTATGAGCCATAGCAGGACTGTATCACTGGTATCAGGCAAATTTGTTTAGCTCTGTCTTCCATGGTGAAATCACAGCTTTTTTGGAAGGTATGAAAACTAGGACTGCAGTATGTGAAACCTGCCCTCTAGCTCTGAGATAGAGCTCTAAAGTCTGCAGTCATCCTCTGGAGACTGTGTGCTGGGATTTTGAAGGGAATGCTCTCTCTTAAGTCTAAAGAAGATCTCAGATAGAAAGATAGGTGTGGATTTCTTGTAATTTGATGCACCCCGGGCTGGTGGATGCTTCACACATCATCAGCATATCTGCATACACACTGCATCCATTCATTAAGATTTGGTCTGTATCCAACCATCTGCTTCTAACCATTGGTTCAACCACGATGTGAGATGTGTAAATCCTGGAAAAAAACCCAAATTCTTCTTTTTCTTCTCCTCAAAAGAAAAAAAAATTATTGAAGTGGACAAAGAGGAAACCTGTAGGTAATCCTACCCTCTTTTCAAACTGCCCTTGTGCAGAGCTGGCCAAGTACATTTTGTTATGGTATACAGGCCATCAGAAAGCATCTTTCAAAGTCCACCTTTTGCAAGTCAGCTTCATTTTTAGCAAATGCTTGGAGGACTCAAAGGCTAAAATAAGTGGTTTTTAGCCTGAGGAAGAAAACCTATGTCCTTCAACTAACCCAAGAGTTCTCATGAATTAAAATAATCTCTCAATGTAATTGAATGTATGGTAACTAAAACCACATTTATTTCTATACAGTTAGATGAACTCATTGTAGTTACATGTGCCATGTAGTATCTAATATGTTTTGAACAAAAGGCTCCAGGGATGATTCTGTATTTATCTCTATGATAATAATGAGGAACATGATGGCTTAGGTGTGTAAAGTGAACCATATCTCTTTTTTTTTTTTACAAGTCTTGCACAAGACTTAGTCATGTACTGTTCAAGTTGATGGGGCAGTTGTCTGCAGGATGACTAAATGATCAGACAAACATAAGGTTATAATTTTACCATACAAAGAACAACACTTCCACACAGACAGATGTTTTCACTGTCTTCTGTTGCAAATATTTTGTGTGAAAAATTCCATTATAGCTTAAAGGCTTTGAAAGATTGTGTAAGCACAGTGGAATTCACTTCTTAACCAGACCTATCATTAAAAATTAACCACACTTGGGAAATTTAAACACCTGTAAGTTCAAAACACTACTTAACTCTAAAATATTATTAAGAAATCATAAGTTAAAATTCCTGTTTTAACAGCTGAGTTTTAAGTACTTCAGCAAATATTGCCTTTTCATATTTCCTGCTCTTAATTACACATGACTCAATGGTATTTTATTATAAGACTAAACTCTGGTTAGTATTTCTCAATGATAAGCAAAATCTATTCCCTCCTGCTATGGAGGCCAACTTTCTATATACTGCTAATTGGATAAATAATAACCTGTTAGAACCCATTTTTAAAATGGGTTTTAAAATTAATCTTGTCCAAAAATCAAAGCATTATCTTAATACATTTGTATATGTCTTACAGTAAAAGTCATTAATCACAGCTACAGAGAATTTTGTTGAGCCAGCATAATATAGATATAATATTTTATTGTGATGTATAATATTTTATTATGATGAACAATTTATTTGATTCAATTAGGACATATATATGGAGTTCCCTAAGAATGAGACAGTCAGCATCTCATTACCCTTAAAGTGGAGGAGAAAAAAGACCGCCGATATTAAAAGTGGACTGAAAGAAAATCTACTCAGCCAGAACAACCTTAACCTCAGCACTTCAACATCTTCCTGTTTACTATGTATGAAATACAAACATATGACTGACTATTCTTGCTAACACATCATAAAGCAAAATAAGGCCTCATAAAACTGTTTCTGTGCATGTACATATTTTCTCATGTCTCTACCAGCTTGACTGTTATTGTTTCACTACAGATGGTCTTATGTTTTTATGAAACCAAGTGTCTTGGTTTTGGGTGGGATAGAATTAATTTTCTTCCTAGTAGCTGGTACAGTGCTGTGGTTTGGATTCACGACAAGAACAATGTTGGTAACACACTGAGGGTTTCATGTTGCTGAGCAGCACTTAACACTAAGTCAGGGACTTTTCAGCTTCTCATTCTTCCCTGCCAGAGAGGAGGATGGCACAAGAAGCTGGGAGTGGACACAGCCAGGACAGCTGACCCCAACTGGCCAAAGGGATATTTCAAACCATATGGCATCATGCTAAACAATAAAACTGGGGGGAGTTGGCTGGGGGGCAGCAGCTGTGCTCTGGGATGGGATGGGCATCAGTCAGTGGGTGTTGAGAAATTGCATTGTGCATTACTTTTC